>BNST01002829.1:0-28649 GCA_019650275.1 Xylocarpus granatum
GAATTATTTAAAAAAATTATAAAGAGATTATGAAATATATAGTTACAAATAAAATAAATTTATCAAAATCTATTTTACTTTGTAACTTCTAATATTTTTGTTATTATAAATATATTTTTTAATATTTATTTATAATAAAAATATTTCAATGACATAATATATTTTTATAACATATTTCTTAAAATGTTATATAACACCTTCCTCTTCCTATTCATATAATAAATAAAATTAAAAAAAAAAAAAAAAAGTAATTTATTTATTTTTATTAAATTAAAATTTAAAATAAAAAAAAAAAAAAAAAAAAAATAATAAATAATTAATTTTATATTATTGTATTATTATTGAAATTAATTGTTGTTTTTTTTTTTTGATTTCAAATAGAAAAATATAGGTTTTTGCTATATTTTTCATTAAATTTTTTAAAATTTTGTATAATATATCAATATATAAATTTATATATAGAAAATTATTTAATAATTTTATTATATTAATTAATTAACTAATGGTTAAATATAACGGTATTATTATTAAGAGATATTTTTATTAATTTATATTTATATATAATTTTATTAAAATTTTTTATATTTTTAATTAGAAATTTTATTTATTAAAAATATTATTTTTAAAATAATCTAATTTTTATTTTTCTAATATTTCACTTAAAGTTGTCAAATGAGCCAGGCTAGACCAAGTTCATGTAAAAGTAACGAAGCGCTATCAACTCCAACTGATTTAAATATAATTTTTTAAAAATAAATTTTTATATATATTATATATATACATACGCGTACATAATATTTTAAATATAAATTTTAAAACAATAGATTAAATATATACATTTAAAAACATACATGGACCTCGAGACCTCTGTTCAAGGGGTTTGATATCTCTAATTTCAAGCCCTTTGTCTCCCCTCCCCTGTTAAAATGGAATTATTTGTTAAATTTAAACATTCATGTATTAAAAATGTAACAAAAGATTTGTGGAACCCATCAAATATCAGTACGTTAAAGTTTAGTTATCTTTCACTGTGCTAGAAGCTTTGGTAAGTGTTAAAGGCATCCATTCGAATTTGGGAAGACAGACTTTTCATTTTCTTCAAATCCAAATTACAATGATAGACCAGTAAACATAAAAAATACCCCTGTATTAACCATTAATTATTAATTTTAATTAATCATTAAGTTACGTTAAAATCCTGTAATTTAATTTTATTACACGTTATGTTTCCAAAATCTACGACAACTTGCGGCTTTACGGTCCTGGAAATTGTAGCGGCCGAAAGAAAAGTTGCACCACTCAGATTTTGCCACATCATCACATGAAATAAAGTCATACTTCCACGTGGCAAAGTCTAATACGCCCGGACATAAACACCGTGCACTTGTCAAATCGATCAACGGTAAACTCGTGCTGTGGAAATTTATTTTCTTGTAAATATTTTAATATTCACCGGCGGCGATGGCTTGTCGACCGTCTCACCCGTGGCCACCGACGTTGTCATGTTAAATGGATGAAAATCAAACCACAAGAGAAATTGGAAAATTTATAACTAACAAGCAATATGTTTTCAATTATGGGTTTTGCAGGATGACAACATTTTCGGACAACATCTACTTCTACTCACTACAAACTTCTAAACTAACAAGCGACACGTCGTTTTCACCTTTCGTTATCATCGAACCTACCCCATTTTCCGGCGAGAACTTGTCGTGGGTGGGAGATGACGAAGGAGTATAGTACAGAGGCGAAGCGCATGGAGTAGAAAACGGCGTCGCTTCGTCAACGGCTTCGATCGTTACCACCACAACCTCCTCTTCACTTACACTCTCAGCCTCAAAACGCACCGGTTTGCTACTCTTCACCACCTGATCATTCTCAGTTTCTGTCTCCGTCCCCTCTATCTCCTCTTCCTTGATAGTGAACAAAGCCCTCGACGGTCTGTACGCGCCCAGCCCCGACTTCGGGAAGTCATCGTCAAACTCCGCCCCCGTCTCCGCCTCTGCATCATCAGACTGTGGAATCCGAGGGTTACCCGCAGGTTCGACCCTGGATTGGTTCTTACAGCAGAAGAAGTAAAGCAGCTGCTCCTTCGACGGGGTTACGTAAAACGGGTCACTCCGTCTCTGGAAATTCCGGCGCCGCCATAGAACGTAAAGAAGCTCGGCTACTAAAGCGATAAGAGACACTAGAAACACTACAATTAGGACAGTTCCTGGCTTGGTTAAACCCTTCATGGCTGTTCTATTTCATGGAATCAGACAGATGTTAGAATGAAATTGTTTCCGTGGCTTTTTTCTTACAGCTAACCAGCATGCTTCTATGGTTTACCGGACTTGTGTGTCCGTGCGGGTAGAAGAGTTTTGTGATTTTGTATGCAGTAGGGTACGGGGAGTAGTGGGTTGCCGGTGAGTAAACGGGGACTAGAGTAAAGAAGACGTTTTCTTGTGAAGACAATGAAGGGTTGGTTGGTTTATGGTTTTTTCTTGGAAACGTCGTTGGGAAAGAAACCAGTTAACGACGACCTGGACTGAGAGTCACTAGTGACGTGTACTTTCTTTTTTTCTTATTGAATTAGTTAGGCGGACGAGAAGTCACTGTCTGTAATATTTTTCTTTTTAATTTATTTTCTTTATAATAAATAAAATGATATCAACTAATTATCCATGACAGGCTTAAATGTTTTGCACATTCAGTTGTATCATATATCTTTTATTTTATTCAATTTTTTATATAATATTTTTTTTAAATTAAAAATTATTACAAAATATTAAAAATTACAAGCGAGTTTAATATAAAATTATCAATTTCTAAGTGTTTAATTAGTATATTTATATTCAATTTAATTATATTTCTTTTTAAAAAATAGTTCTAATTAATTAATTAATAATTTTTTAAAAGCATACGTCAATCTTATTACTGACTATGACTAGGCAGGTGACCGACAAACATAAATCCATTATTAAGACATTAATCATACTAATTAATTTTGGGGGCCGATCAATCCTCTTTAGTGTATAAAGTCGGTGGCCAAATTCACTATCAGTCTAGCTTTCGTATGAATTGACTTGGAATTAACGACAACGGCCTTCAATATTACTTTTAATTAAAGACTGTGCTAATCTAATTGCGAAATCAAAAGGGCTGAGTGCCCCAAGAAACGTGAACGGCCTCTGTCAGTTCCATTAGTTTAGGTTTATCGGACACTAACTGTTGATCTAATCTCAGGTTTGTAGTATTTACTCTCTAATCGAATCTGTTGTCATTCATGGGCTTAGGGCTCCAATAACTTTCAGTCTCACGATTATTGGGAAAGCCCAAATAATTGCCTTGTTTCATGAATTTGGGCCATCTCGTATGGTTCAATACAATGCCATTGCATTCGTGTAATTTGTTAAAGAGTAATGTTAGGCTCGTGAGATTAGGGTGCAAAATTGTATATCATTCATCGTTCATTGGCTGGTGCTAATTAATTATTGTATTATTATAATGTTAATAAATACTTAATACTTTGATAGAACCAGCCAATGAATTTGATTATTAATGATTTTGATTCTACCGAAACTAATTTTAAATTATTAATTGTGTTAATAATATTCAGTTTTAAACGTGTTAAACTCAAAATATTATATATTAATACGTAGTTAAGTTATTGCTCATTTTCATAATACATTGCACTTTCTAATTATACCACATGAATTGTTATCTACCATGTCACGTGAAATACAAAGTTTATATTTTAACTTTTAAGCTTGGGATTGTTCTTTGAAATTTCAAATTTTTACTAAAAAAGTGGAATGTTCTGGCATTCTATTTTATCCGCTGGGCCTTGGAAATTCTGGTAACGGTAATGTTGGGCTGTACTGATTGAAATCATTAGCAAATTTCCGAAGGCAGAATCTTCTGTTACTTTAAAACATCGACAGGCAATTAATTAATCATGATTCCTGACAATCAACTCAGAAATTGCAGATTGGCTAGCAATTCCAATTTCAGGCAGTACCATTAACATCTTCCACAATTGATGCTGTATGTATGAGCTAGCTACTAGGGTTTTGTGACTTTGTGTTATCTCCGTTGATGGTGTTGGAATATCTGAAATAAAGAAAGCATTTTTATTGTTTCTAAAACACAAAGTAATGGGGCAGCATCACTATTTAAAACGAAAAATGGTATAGGAAAACGTCCCAACAACCATCAAAAGCAGCATCACCTTCAAAATCTAATCATATATTCTGGGTTTATTCTCATGTTTTTGCTTCTCTTTTTGACCAAGTCTTCTACAAAAACAGAAACAGCACATGAAGGTGTACTACGACTCTCCTTGGATCCTTCAATCATCACTTTCAAATGATATCTACAATCAATAGCACTAAGAATATGTATCTATGTACAGATTGCAATAAGGACTTTAGTATCTGGGATTTCCCTTACTTTCATGCAGCAAAAATTTTCACTCATAAGAGAAAGAAAAAGAGGAAGAAATGGACAATGAACGCAAAGAAAGAAGCCATTGTTAGCTCCCCTTTTCTTAAAGTCTGCAAAAGGGAACAAGGTGTGTGGAAAATTTGTCTCCATGCTTATGTTGTCTTTTCTAGATGCTTACTGCAAATTTTCTCTTTTTTTTCCTTGGTGGGTCTCAGAGCAGATTGTCTTGCTTGTTCAAAAAAATTAAACTTGGTATTCGCTCCAAAACTGCAATCCCCATTGTCACAACCTACAATCTTGTCTAGCAAAAACACTTTAAAAGCAGTCTTAGTACGTTAACTTAGAAGCCAATGGCGAATGGAAAACCATTATTTTCTTATGCATTTGTTTGGTCGTCGAGAGAATTGAAGATTCCTTGTCTAATCTTTTCCTTCACTCCATCTTTACGACGACTGAATCACAATACTATTCAGTCATCAGATTTAAATTTTATTTTTTTTCTTGTAGTAAATAATCATTTAGACCTCTCTAATAATCGTATTTATGTCATTAAACATCACAGGATTCATAAAAGAAATTGGATCAAGTTCTTTTCATGATTTGAATCTTTTATTTTGAACAAATGCCGGCTATGATAAGTAGTCAAAAGTGAAGTTGGTTGAACGGTGAAGATTTTGTTTCTTTTCTTAATAAGTTGCCTCATCGTTTAGTGTTTGATTGAAAATTTAAAAAAATTATAAGTTTATTAATGTCTTTTGAAACAATTCATATTGAAATGAATGAATGCACTCTAAAGCAATCCATTAGTGGCCAATCCGAACTATCTTTGACTTGTCTTACTAATTAATCTAATTAAGCTTTGGTTACTGTTAGATATTGCATTGACTCTAATTGGATTCATAACAGGTTTTAATCTCTTTATATGCACACACTGATTCCTATGAAATAACTTAATTGCATCTAGAACAAATGGTAATATACTCATCTTAAATTTAAAATTAAAATTCCTATGAGCATTTTGCATTCCATACTTAATAATGTTCTTTCTTAAAATATATTTTTTAAAATATAAATTAATAAATTCATGTCACAATATTTATAGATTAATATATACATTGTCTTTTAATAGGATTATATACGTGAGACAATTATTAAATTTATTATTTTATTATTAATATGTATTAAATAATACGTATTAATAAGTATCGTACTTTTGATTATGTTAAATAAACATATAATTTTATATGTCAATTGGGTAAGTATTATGTGTACTTGATAATACATTAATTATATAATTAAAAGGGTGACACGTGATAAAATGATTTAGATCTTGTAATTTTTTTTCTCTTAGAAATATCTTTAAAAGAATAGATACATAAATGTAGTGAATTTGCTTCATGTAAACGGTAGAAAACCAAAGGCAGGATCAATTCTCACAGCAACAAAACTTCCCACAATCATGTGAAAACAATTTGCCCAATCGATCTAAAATCCAGTCAAATCAACATGGTTAAAGGCTTAAAAGAATATAAAAAGAAACAAATAAACAAAGAAAAGGGGCAAGAGAGAAGCACCATTATTTGACGAGGGAAAAGCAGAGAAGAATTTTTTTCAAAAAAAATATATATTAAAAAAGCCCCCATATCTCTTGAGAAAAGATTTATGATTAGGTATCCAAAAAGTTATTTGGGTACTGATTTATTGTGTTTATAAAAAGGTTTCTAAAGTAAAAGGAAACAAATTGCTCTTAAAAGTTGGGAAGAAAAGAAAACAAAATATGAAGGCCCATTGCCCATTGGCTCCCACAAAGCAAAGAACATTGTTGCCCTCAATGAGTATGTCTCTTATCTCTAAGGATTATCAATGAAGTTGTTGCAACTAGGCCCCATGCGGTGATGTATTACTCCTTCTATCAATGTTAAATTATTTTTTTTAAAATTTTATCACATACTTTATCTAAGATTTGTGATAAATATGAATGAATTATAATAAATAAATAAATTAAAAATATATTTATTATTTGATTAGTTAATTTATAATTAAAGCATGTGAAAAAGAGATAAATGTATTTTTTTTCATAAAAAAATTAATAAAATTATTATAAACTTTAAGAAAAAAATATTTGATAAAATAATTCCTTAATTTTTTTGACTTGTTGAGAGACAACTCTCAGTTAAGGACTACTAACCAATTGTTTCGTGAGATTGGTGGCACCACTAAGACTATGCGCCATCATCTCATGGAGCTCCTTTGATTCCTGAGTGAGAATTTTAGGACACCTAGCCGATCATTATTTCACTTGTGTTTCAAGACACAAGGACATAAAATCATTAGTTATGAAAAAAGTTATATGATCATTGAGCATACATGATACGATGATAGCCCTTTAATTTTATTCCCTTAATTTTTCTCCAATCGTTTTCTTCAAGTTTTGATTTGTTATCTTAACAATATTACAAACTTTGATATTAGATATAACCATGAAAGAATTACTTGTTAATTCTAATATAATGATTAAATTTCAAAGTAATAACAACTTTATTTGAGCTTAAAATTGGAGATAGTGTTTTAAAAAAAATTATTATTAAAAATTTATTATTTTATCGATAAAATCTCCGATGATAAAAAGAATGGGTAAAGATTTGAACATTTTTTGGTTTTCTTATATTTATTTAATAATTATAAAAATATTTTAACGATTATATTTTTAAAATTAAACAAATGTATAATAATTTGAAAAATGATTTAACTTCTAAGATGCCTCAAATTGGCTTCAATTTTTATTTGGGTGGTTGGATAATTATTTGTTGGGATAACATTAATTAAATGGTAAGCACAAAATGCGCTCCATGTGTTTCTTAGTGGCATGACACACAATCAATTGGTCTATTATTCAACTATAATTGTGCATCATGTATACAATATTAATATTGATTGAGCTACAATGGAATGCAATCCAATCCCACCTCTTTTCCATTTATGTTAATAATTTTCTACTTATTACAATAGAAAAAGCTAGTTGATAATGCACAAAAAGTTGCATAAAATTGATCAAAAGTAGCTAGCTAGATAGCCCGGTGAGGAAGTGTTAAATATAAGCCACGAAGCTTGAAAAAGAGAAGTGCTTTTGCTTTGCTTTAAAAGGGACACCCACTTTCTGCAATTAATAACAATAAATTAAATTAAATTATTATTATTATAATCTTTAATCTAATTGCTTTTTCATTTACAATGATATTCGTTTAAGCATTTCCTTAACTTAATCCCTGCTTTTGAGGGAAACTTAGATTCCATTTCACTCACGTCTTATTAAAGTAATGAATTGTTTCATATCAGGGAGGATATCATTCAGATAATCATAAAAGTACACGGTTAATTATCGACAAATCTCTATGGGACAAGCATAATTGTGCTAAGATTTGGTCACAAACACGAAGAGAATCATTTCAAGATTAATTATTTTAATAAAAATTCTCATAATTAACTTATTTAATATTTTGCTTTGATCATTGGTCCATTCTGAAATATTTAAGTTAATTAAAATAAGTAACTAAATTATGATATATGTGAATTTTTGAATTTTATAAAATAAATTAAATGGATAATCACAATATATATATATATATATATATATATATATGTATACGCATGTATGTATAAATTAAGTTAATTCTAAAATGATTAACTAATTTTTTAGTATAATACATAACATTGCATTATTGTGAAGAATTGATGCAAAATCTTATTTTATCCTTGTATTATTAATCTTTCATAGCTATGATACTTGTAAATATATGCAAATAATAATAATAATAATAATTTATAACTAAAACTTTAAAAAAAAATCAAAAATCTCTTAATTTATATAATTTTTTTATACTAATTTTTTTAACTGTAATATTAATACACTTTTAATGATTGAGATTAAATTTAAAATGTATAATTAATGTATATATAAATTATGATCTAATTATTTAAATAAGATCACTCTATTAGTACATAAAAATTTAAAAATTAAGACTTTAATTTTAACCTATTAAATTTTTTTTGCTTGTAAATATTGAACAAGTAAGAAACTCTTACATAATAATGATATATTACTTGCATGTAATTGATCATAATAATTATAATTTAAATAAACAAAAAAAATAAAATTAAGAATAATATTTTCTTTGAACAAGCATATTGCATATGATGGAGGCTTCAATTTTCAAGAATAGAGTGAAAATGCAAAAGCAAAGGGGTTAAAATTACACCAAAAAGCATAGTCTAAGACGGAGGCTTCTTCCTTTTAGTATTGAATCTAAAGTTAAAGAATTAAAACTTCGAAAAAAGCCCACCATGGTCTAGCTAATAATGCATCAACTTCAAAAAACCCTAATTCATTTTCTTTGAATGTAGAAACCCAAATCTTTATATAAAGCAAGCATGACAGACAAATTCTCTACTTATGCTTAATGGTTTAAATTTAAAGTCGGCGAAGATAACGATCTTTTTTTATTCTAAAGTAGAAACATCTTTAAGAGGGAGTTTAAAGAAGAGATGCTTGTAATATTTATTTTTTTATTTTTTATTTTTAACTTTTACTTTTTAAAAATAAATTTAAATTCTTATACCCTTTTTCCAAAGATGAGAGAATGTTGGGTTACGAAAATCAAAGGAAGAAAAACTTATTTATTTTATGCTTTAACAATACAAACCGCATCGCAAAGCATGAAAAGTAGTGCTCTCTTTTGATGTTTCTTAGGGAAGATTTTGCTTTTCCCCTTCTAAAGTAGAAAAAAGTTGCTTCTTCTTTTCACAATCCTTACGTCATGGATCATACCTTGATGTTACTTTGTCCATTTCCAACATAATTATTATTAATATCACAATAGTAAGGCAATTATTCTATTATTATATGATAGCGTATTTGATATATGAAAAACGAAATAATTTTATTAATATTAATTACTAATTTATATTTTAAAAATACGATAAAATAATATTCTTACCTTCAAATCGAAATGACATACACCCAAAGAAATTTAATGTTAATAATTAATCTTACCTTTAAATTTAATCTACATAAACCCATATGTTAACCTACTTTTACCCTTGGATCAATGGTTGATTAAAAACAAGAGCAAATTAGTCGTAAATCAAATCAATTGAATATATATATTTATATACGAAAACCAAAAAAAAATCTATCAATGCACATAAAGGACATCGAATATGCCAATAATGTACATAAATGACAAGTTGAAAGACAGTAATTTAGCCAGCATTATTCATACGAGTACGTTAGGCCATTTCCCAAGCATCATTGACTTCAAAACAGGAGGTTTCAAATTCTGTCCCACTTTATAAAATTTTTAAGAACTTTTAATTGACACGGGTAATTCACAATTAAAAATCGTCAAATTTCTTTGTTCAGTTAATTAACCAACTCATCAATGTCGGGAAAGGATTCGAACAGCTGGAAATTTGTATAGATTCAGACAGGGAATGAGTTCGAAGCTTGCTTTAATGTTGTCTGCAAGAAGAATAAACTTAAAGTTTGAAAGCATGTATAGCTTAATCTACGCTTTATTTTCATTCGTAGTACAGTAGCTATATTTCAGATCTCAAGTTGGTACGTAGACGCTTTGTAAGCTCTTGACAGAATCTGTAACTTTCCGCCATGTGCAATGGAGAATGAATGCACAATTTGTACAAACCCATCTATGATTTTGAGGATTCAAATGAAAGAACAAGATCCATTGGGTTAAATGACAGGATAATCCAATGAGTTAATTTGAAAAAAATTACATGTCTACATGGCAGGTTCCGCAGACACAAAAATTTTAATCAAATAATTAGAAACCAAAATCAAAGATTAAGATTTTATTTCAAAATTCTAGTTAAAAAAAAATAGGGACTGCTGAACCTACCCACCCATTAATTCAATAGATAAATGAAAATAAGAATTATTATTAATAGATTGATGCGCACTAAATCTTAAAAGAGATCAAATGAAACAGAATAAAAGTCGATACTGATTTGATGGAATTAACTATATTCATAGTATGTGATGGATTTTTCAAAAATAAAATTAAGTATTATACAAACATATATAAATTACTTAATATGTACACACACCTTGAGTTACTATTGACCATGTTAGTGTGATTAATCGTGCAGATGATAAAGACTCATTCAGGAGGAAAACAAGCCTTTTACATGTACTCTTAATATTCCTTCACTTTTGGAAGGAATTAGAAATGGTTCCTTTTAGCTAGTTTTAGTTTAAAAGCTATCCCTACTTGGAAGCATCCAATTTGTTGATCTACCAATTTCTAACTGGGGATGAGTCCTCAGTTTGATTCATTCAAAAAAGCAATAAAGCCACATGCCCCACCAACCAACAAAAAATAAACAAATAAAATAAAGCTATACATTTAAAGAAGATTTAGTAGGAAAAGAGTTATGGTTGATTAATTGTCTATGATTGCTCACATCTGCCATGATTAGAAGGAGGTAGCTACCTTGTTGTGAATATGAAATTACAGTATCAAATAAAAACTTAGATTTAAGATTAATGTAATAAATTCATGTAGGTTTAATTGTCCATAATATAGTAAATAATCATGTGTTAATGTGTCATATATTATTTATTTATATATTTTTAAAAAAATTAATAATTTTAATATAATATGTATCAAATGAAATGAAAACATAAATAATAACAAAAAAAATTAAAATATAAACATAAATTTAAAATAGGTACCATCGGTGGCATCCCTTCAACTCAACAAGCTGCTTGGCAAAACTTTCACTGTTATTATAAAATTAAGTATAACTGAACGAGTTATTATTATATAAAAAAAAGTAATTATTAAATATATAATTAACGTGTTCATTAAAATCAAATAAATTAATAATATGAGAAATGAAAAAGTGAGATTGCGGTTTAGTGGATTTCTTAAATATAATTAATCAAGTAGTCTGGTGCACGCACAAAACTAGCTTAACTGTTTAGAATTTGAATCCATGCATGAACTTGAAGGAAACTGGACGAATTTTAAATATATATATAATGGGGAATAAAAAAGCAAAGAAATAAAAAAAAATTGATAATTAAACATCCTCTTGCGAGGGAAAGGAATAGAATGAAATGCTATGAATCTGTGAAAAGAAATTATGGTGAACAGAATTTAAGGGGAAAAAAAAAGGTTAAGGAAATCCTTAAACCACCTACAGAGAGTTCATGGATGGTAAAATATTATGCACGTAGTATTACAGAAAGAGGCAAGTGCCTGCCAAAACCACTAAAGAAAATTATCATTAAAGAGAACAAAACCATTTGATAGCGTAATTACTTGAGGAATTTCATCTATTATAACTCCATGATTTTAAAGATAATCCAGTTGTCGACAGATTCAACAAGTCCAATGTCGTCAATGGACTGATCCTCAGTGCTTTCATCATCAATGCAGATATTCAAATCCAAGGACAGAGAGGTGCTTGTCTCCTCCAATGCAGCAGCTGATTTCTCCTCTTCACAGCCGTCTGATTTTTGCTTAACGGGAGGAGAGCACGCTCTTGATCTTGAGCTGAAGCTTTCACAGCTCAAAATGATGATAGCATCACTAAGACAAACTTCATCGCCATTAGAATTTGTTATTCTTCCACTTTCAATTGCCCTTTTGAAACCTTTCTGTGAACAATAATCCGCTTGTTCAACATCTTCGATCAAGAAAACACGATGCGGATTATTCGACACTGCTTCAGCAAATCTCTCGATGTAACTACAGCTTTGTTCGTCTCTTGATCTTTTGTTTCTGCTGTCTTCAGTTGAATCCGCTCTTGTAGATGAGAAGCTGCTTAAGGCAATTGAAATGAAGTTATTGTAAGAGCCAAAAACAAGCCTGGCTAATTCTTTAGCGATCTTTTCTTTAGCATCTACATCAATTCCTTGGAAGAATAACCAAGTTTCTTCTTTGGCCCGTTCGCTATGATCTCTGACTTTCCCTTTTCTTCTCACCATGCCGGACCTGCATTTTAAGACTGTGCTCGCGATTTCAGGAATTACATCTTTCTGCCATGGCACCTTTTTCTCCAATTCAGTGCACAGAGTTGTCAGGTTTTCCGCATTTATCTCCTTGAACTTGTGGATATACTCCATTTCCATGACATCGCTTGAAGAAGTTGAGTTTGGAGTGGAATTAGGGTTTGACGAAAGCGGTTGTTTGAGATCCTTCAGCCCTGGAATGAACAACCTAAAACTGGGTTCAACAGTACTGCTCTTGTTTGCAGTTTCAGAAAACAAGAAATGGTGTTCTCTCCATGACTGTTTTGGTTCAACAACAGTCCAATCATGGTGAGTTCTTTGCAAATTAGGGTAGTTCTGATCATATGAAAAACCAGAAGTGGAAGAAGAAGGTGAAACAGAAGAGAAAGTGAGAGTTCTCTCAGAATAGTAAGGTTGTTTGTGGATTGAATTGCAAATCGAGTTCCACTTCTTGCGAAGATCTCTCACTCCATTGTCCTGTCATAAAGCGAAAATAATTAGTTTAAACCTGCATATAATATCGGAGTGTACTGAAGTTGAAAGTGTAACAAGTGATTAATTGTAACCGTATCGACATTGCTAAGTGTTGCTTTGTTCTCATCCTTGTATTGTCGAAGCCATGCGGGAAGGCTTGAACTAGCGGAGTCACTGTTACAAGCGCTGCTCTGTAAGCCTCGAGCTTCAGCCTCAAATTTAGCTGAGCAATCAGCACAGCAAGTGAGCTGCTTCTCTTGTCCATCTTCAAGTAAAAGCCAATTAGAGCCATTTTCGGCTCTCCTGCTCGTGGACTGGCTTTGTAAATCGCTACAAAATAATTTTAAAATACGAAGTCAAAATTTAATTTCCTTCAATCGTTTTTTCTCTCAAGAAATGAACAGACATTTGTAGAAAAGCTACTGAAGGGGAAGAGAGAAAAACTTCAATTATTTTCAGCTTTTTACTTGTGTCGAATATGTAATTTTGTTTTTTCCTTTTCAAGGAAAAAGATTTTTTTTTATTACAGTGAAGTTAAATTCCGTAAAAAAATGGATAAAAAAAATTTAGAAAGAGAAAATGGAGTGTGATAAGTAAAGACATAGAATTATTTACAACTTTACCAACTGGTTTACCTGTGAGTAGTGATGAGACTCAAGCGCAAGCTTCCTGCAGGAATTGTAAGAGGATTGAGACCCCAAACAGTTTCCAGCGATGGATGACCAGATTTACATCGCATGTAAGTTTGGAAAGTGGCAATCCCCATGAGCCAAAATCTTCCATTTTCTCCAATTCCACAAACCAGCTTCCCCAGCTCCATGATTATGTGCTCAACAGAACAATAATAGCCTCTTCCTTGTTCACTTGAACTAGCCCTATAATCAGCAAAAGCAAGATCGCCCAAATTCAAAACAATTCCTCTATTCATGCAACTCCTAATAAGGTTTTTGATTTCTTCAACTTTTTCTTCAACTTCTACTCTATTGAGATGCCTAAAAGAAGAAAGAGAAAGGGTTTTAAACTTCGTATTTCTTATAGCTTCAGGAACATCTCCTTTATCAATTCTTTCCATCACTCCTCTAACCACTCCTTCAATACTAGCAAGACACTCTCCTACAATCACAAAATTTTTCCTCTTTTTGCTCATCAAATTCTCTATCACACACATGACATCCTCGTTCCTAATTGGATCCGATGCCCTAGGTTTAGCCACTTTTGTTAGAGGAGTCGACTGAGAGAGGACTAAACCATTACTTTCCTTAGATTTATTACTACTACTTACCGGAGTACTTTGAGAACAAATTTCTAAGGAGATAGCTTGTTCAACATTGCTTTTCACTTGAATGCTTGAAAAACCAGCTTCTCTCATGACTCTACTCACACTAGGATCATCTAAAATAGAGATGATAAGTTGTTCTAACTCTATTTTAACAGCCAGGAGAGGTTGCTGCTGGTTCTCAATAGACCCACGTCGCTGGTGAGCCTGAGCACGTTTAAAAGCTGCAACCAAGGCATTAGAGATGGTAGGGTATTGGGAATGAGCACCCAACATAGGAGTTGAAGTTGAAGCTGGGAGGCGATTAAGCGCAACATTGAAGCAGAGCTCTAGGGCTTTGCACTGAAGGGGGTGAGAGTGAGATTGAAGGCAAGCAGTTCTGAGTAAACCTGTGGAATCTGAAAGCATGGTGTTTGCTACATGAAGTGGAGTAACCTGGGCATGGCCGCGACGTCTAGCAAGGGTTACCGCTTGTTTTACGACACTTGCAGCCTCAGCTGTTAAGGCTTGTTGCACTGTGCAACCTCCTGCCCTCATATTTCTTAAAACCTCTCAATTCTACTTCAAACTAGTACGAGGAAGAACTTAAAAAATTATGAGATCAAGGAAGATCTTGAAGAGATTATAGCAACATGAATATGGTTTATATTGAAAGAATGAATGAAAAATAAAACATGGGATTATTTTCTCTTCGATTGAAGAAACTATGAGGCAGCTACATCTATACCTAGTATGAAGTGCAGTTCTATGAATCTGGGAAGGATTTGTCTAATCTAGTCTAGATGACGGTTTTGGTAGTGGAGGGAGAGAGAGAAGAGGGTATGAAATTTATGGAAGGTGGGCTATGCTTTTCTTGTAGGTGAGGTAAATTTTGGGGTCCAAAGTCGATTTTGCAGTGGAAAGTGGAATGCATGTGCTGACAAGCAGGACGAATGCACCGGTATCAAAGGCACCTCAGCTTTGCCTATCTCAAATTTGATAAAAGATATAGATTGCCTTAAGTGGGTCTCCCTCTTTGATGCAAAACTATCCAAATAAAATGTAGGTACTAAACCAGGGAAAAAAAATCAAAATCTCTTAATTTCCAGTGAAGTTTACTACACAACAAATCTTGATATAGTCACTTTTCCAGCCATGAAATCAAGAATTTACAGGAGGGATATTGAATTGTCATAAACCGAGGGTTTAATTTGCATCATAATTAAAGATTGATCAATGGTGAGAGAGAGAGGGAGGGCTGTGTTTTTTCAACCATCCGCCAAAATCGAGGACCTGAAAAGAGAATGGGGACTATGTGTCCAAAGGAATCGGGAACTGTGTACGATTTTCTTCCGGACTGAAAGACAAGGAATAAAGCGTTTCTCTCTTTCCATTCATAATTTACTTGCTTTATAAAAACACAACTACTACTACTTCTTGACGCTAGCTAGCTCGTCTTTGAAGGCATAATATTTTGCATCGGGATTAAAAATTCTCAGCAGCAAAACATTCCCCCCAATTATCTCTGTCACATTATTTCATAAAGTTGAAGCTTTTGGAGGACTCTCTCCTCTCGTTGATTCAAACAAAGAACAAACAAATCGCGAAGAAATGAAGAACATATGATGCCGATAACGAACTCCCCTAGTCCCAGGGCAATGTTTTGGTTTCTTCTTACGTGTCCCCCACCTCCACTACATAATTAGGTTAAGATATCATGCCATGTCATCACTTACAGTGATTTTCCCAAATGATCTAGAGCCACACCAATTGTGCTCCTGTTTCCTTTGGTTACATTTCAAAAAAGAAAGTCCACATTCTTAAACTTTTTAGTGCACTTTAATTAAAGAATGCTCTCGCTCTTAATGGACATAATTAAGCGTTAAGTCTCCCCTTTAATTAAGCATTAAGTCTCCTATATTTAATTTCTTTGAATTCCAAATTATTTAAACAGGGATAATGAGTGTAATTCACACAAGCTTCTGCCTCAGAATTCTCTTTACATTTTTAGTCAAAGTTAATTACATTACTGTGTTACAATCTTTTCACTTGTTGAGATTATATTTATAATTGGACAATAAGTCAACTTGCTCCAATTCCATGAAATTCATGTGATAGATTAATTAATATATAGAATAAAGGGTTGAAAGTAATCAACAATTGATTTAATTAACGTATAATTAAGCCAATGTGGGTAATGGACCTTTGGATTTGAAAACTTAATTAATTAAATTACCAATGGTGTATTTGGAAAGTGATTGGTAACTGTAACTCGAATTTCCTGGGATTCATGGTCTTCCCTTCGCTGCTTCCTTTGTAATACCTTCACGTTAATTCGGTGTATTATCCTTTAATTACATGTCAGTCAGTGTATTATATTACAAATATAGAATAATCTAGTGTTAGAATAACTACATAATGTAAGATGCAATGACACAAAATGTTATTTAATTTGCTAAATATCCCATTAATTACCAATTATCGAAACGTGGTTATTGATTTCTGAGGTGAATTAATTTGTGGGCGTTGATGGAATCGACCAGCTTTGTTGTGGCCCATGTCTATTCCTAGTGTGCCTATGCATAGAAAGCAGAGCTAGGTTTCCCAAAATATTCTTGAACTTATCTAAAGATGTTTTTCTTATGCCTTAAAGCTGTAAGAACGGAGATCTCCCTTTCATTCCTCAATCATCCTTGACTTCGTAATTAATCTGTTCGCTGAGAATTCTCTTGCAGTATCAAACTCTCAATTTTGGAATGTCATGTACCCACCACCTATGAAGAACAACCAGGAGAATGTTCTGTTTGTAGAGAACCATAGCAAGGTATTAGCATTTCACATTGATGACATAAACCAAAACTTTTAGCCTTGTGGTTGAAATAAACCTTTCAAATTCTATTCCCCTTGAACTTGACATGTAAGTACTGTGCTTTATACGCGCGAACACACACACAAAAGCTGGCGACAACAAGGCCTAAGACTCTTGAGAGAGTATTAGTATTTGATCCTTTTATATATATATATATATATGTGCAACATTTTTATTCTTTGCAATTGGATGATTCGCATGTGAAAAGCACCTGACAAAAAATGAACTGGACAGAAACAGGAGTAGGACCCAAATATATATAGGTCTTGTTAAGAGTCATACAATCCAAAAGCCTTAACTGTTTATTCTTCTCGGTGAGCATTCTCAATTCTCAGTCACCAGTCAAAAAGCTTCCATCTTTGTTGGCCTAAAAAGACATACAAAGGAAGAGAGCACCAAAATAATTTGAAAACAAAGCATCTTGTGTAATGCTGCAACTGCCAGAAAAGAAGAGTTTGAACGAAAGGGAGAGAGGAATATCTACAGTTGCTTAAACCACACCCTACCCCTTACCTTTCTTTAATTTCTCTCTAATAACGGTTCAGCTTTATTAATTAAGGGTATACTTAGGATGGAGATATTATGAATTTGTTAGTATGATGGACATTTGTACAGTATGTGGCTTGATAAATCTAAATTTACAGTCTGTAGCTTGATAAATCCAAGTTTAGACACTAATTAAAAGATGTGAATCAAAGTGAAAGTAAATCTTTTCTCCTCTTTCACTATCAAATCTTTTAGTTTTTCCATGGAAGCACACTGAATTAGTTAAAGGCTCTTATATAATTAACTACTTCTTTTGCTTAAAGTAAAGTACTCTATTAAAAAAAGTAAAATATGGCATTATCTACTCAAAAGTGCTGCTCATTTTATGCTTTTAAGCTTCAAATAAGCATCTTTGTTCTATACGTGGCCATGTGGGTGAAAGCAATATCTAAGAGGGAAGAACCAGAAAACAAAATAAAGCAGTGCAGAGAAAAAGAAAGAGATATATAATAGTATTTGGCTGGCTGGCCGGCCAAGCTTTAAAGAGTTTACAAAGAGAAAAAGTCGCTCTAATTTTGACATGACAGCCTTATGAATGTAAAGGTGATGGAATTACGTACCACACACTCCTTTTCTTAAAAGTTTGCATTATCTAATTATTTTACGGTGATTAGTATCCATCTACATGCCACAACATTCAGCAGTGAATGTGAATTTATAGTTATGTTTGTTTCAACGACTTCAAAAGGTAGCATCACCATAAATAAATTTTTATTGGTTAGTCTAGCTTTCCCTAGATGAATTCCGGCTCTCTATTGTGTTAAAGTTATTTCTTAATCTAAAAGTTTAAAATTTATGAGTCTAACAACTCAATCTTCTATGAAACTTGGTACAAAACCCTACACTTAACATGCACATTAAGAAAAATGGAAACTAAACTACAAAAGATTACTTGGTTGGTTAATTGGTTCGAATTTGCTTAGTAAGCTAAAAAATTTTGGTTTATGGGATAGTTGGAAATTTATCAAGGCTGAGAATATTAATTTGGCTCACCAAACTTAAAATTAGTCCAAGGACTTGATCTAGTTCATTGAGGTTAAAAGTAGCAAATTAGTTCATCAATTCTAGGACCTTAATGTGAAAGTTTCATATAGATAGACTTTTTCAGAAGTAAGGCACAAAATATCAATTACATCCAAGGACTCATGAAATTAGCCAAGAGCATTCCTGCCATGCCACGATCATCACATGAACTGGGATACGATGAAATTAACTGTGGGCCTTTCCACAAAATTGTGGTGGATTAAAGAGGTTCATTTGGTAACTAAGCAAGCTGTAAAATATTTTTTCATCCGGGATGGTGTAAAATATATTTTTAATCCTGGTTATCATGACATTTAACTGTGAGTCTTTCTGTAAAAGTGGAATAACATCTAAAGTTTTCTCTATTTACATGGCAGAATAATTTTATTGAAAATTTGATCAAAATAATGGTAGACAGAGTTTGTACGCTGTAACAAATGCAATTACAGCAAACATACACTGAAAATTGTCCCATCTATATTATCTATATTTTATACAAACAAGATTGTCACAGAGAAGAAAAATAAAATGAGGCTTTCTGGTAAGTAAGCTAACCTCTTCATCCAGCTTGACTATATAAGAAATTTCCAAGATCGTTGTTTTGTAAATAGCAAAGCAAGTACGCTTTTGCTCAAGAACCCGTTTATGAATTTCCTCTAATATCAACAAGTTAGTGATGTGAACAATTTATAAATAGATAAGAACTGCAAATGGATGCTTGTAATAGTCAATTACAAGTTCACAGACACACTTGAAAACAATGCTCATAAAGACATAAGCAGATCTGTTTATAATGGAGAAATAACTAAATCAATCACACCAGAAAACATAACAGACCATTAACTACACAGCTTGATTTAAAGGGAAAAATACTATACTTGGACAAGAGAGTGTGTGGAACATGCTGGACAACAGAGCTTTGAGCTATGAATTTCATAACTTGTAACACATCACTTACATTTGATCATGGTTTTCTGTTATCTTTTCCACTCCTCTATACAAAAAGTACCAAAAAAATCTAAAAACAACAAGAATAGCATGCCTCTAACAGCTATCCAGTTCAAGGCTGACATATCTCTGGCTTTTATTTATCTCAAGGAATCACTTAAGGTCATCAACGTTACTTGCTATGTAAATTGTCCCCATAAAGTAGCATAGAACTATAACAATTTTAAGAAGGCATCTCATCAGGTCACAGAAGCTACTTCTTTTGATTATTTTCAAATAACTTCCGTAATAAGGAAAGATCAACACCTTCACCACATCAACCATCGTTTGCCAAGCAACATCGGAAGCAGTTGTATTGCCTACAATGTGTAAGGATTAAAAAGAGCAAGGGATAAGACAACAATGTTTGTAGGAAATCAATAGAATAAAGACTGATCAAACTGTAGAAATGATACCCGCTAATTAACATAAAAATTTCCAGCACTTTCATTTGCTCGTTGGCAGACAGCTAGCTCTAGTGCAAATAAGGGAATTTTAGACCACTAAGGTGCCTTGAGAGCTGAACACAGCATTGTAATAGAAGCAATGATAATTTCCATTAAGCGTCTGAAATAGCATATTGAATAAACTTTTTATTTCTTCCGTTTAAGATCACCCCTTCACAGAAGAATTCCCATATACAGGCTCTCCCTTTGAAGACAAGATTCTCTGCCACATACATGTTTAACAGTTTGCCAATTCATTTCTCAAAGTGTCCAGGATATGATCAAACCAGCATCCATCAAGTTCTTTTTCAAGTCATTCAGAGGATTGCTGATATGAAGTCTCTCAACAGGAATTTCAAAATACAAAATTTAAAAGACTGATGTGAACAAAGGTTTAATCTCCATGAAATATTTATTGCAAGAAAGATGGAGATATCCTAGGTTCCTTTGAGCATTTGATTAAATTATAACTCTGAACAAAAAGCAAAAACCTTTTTTTTAGTAATTTATGTAACTATTCTGCATAATCGCATATTCTGCACTCGATTCAATAGTCAAAACATGTATATTAACTTAAAGATGTGCACGAAATTAGTTGAAACCTCACACTGAACATGCATAGATGGTCATCCCTGAGCACCTTTCCCTGAGAACGCAGTAGCTCCCTCGAGAATTAGTGGTGTCAATTAGGCCAGGCTGGCCCAGGCCGTCAAAATGTAACTAAGCCAGGGAGAGCCTGTAGGCCTAGGCTCTAATGAGCCATACAGGGCCGGCCTGTAACTTTTTATTAAAATTATAAAATATTGTAGAGCCCACAGAACTTGGCTGGGCTACTGCATAGGGGCCGGGCGTCTGCTGTATAGGGAACACTTAATGCAAACCAATGAAAATGTACGGTTATGTTCATGAAAGGCCACTACCAGGTCTGATTCTCATAATAGATATATTCAAATTGCTAACACCTCAAAAAAGAACAAAAAAGAACCAAGTCAACCAATCACTATCAAGTCTGCATTATTGGAAGCAGTTTCTTTGCATCTAAATAATTACAGAAAATGTAGGTCATGTGTGGACTAAAATCACAAGTCAATGCAACCATCTGTTAAACACAATGACAAGACCATAACAACACATAAGTGTGTTCTTCCTCAGAACTACTGCCATGGGCTGGTTTTGCTCAGTTTGGTTTTCACTACTGCTTCAGTTCCACTCACGTTTGGTTTTTCTGTTTTGGACCCAATACTGGCTTTTCATTTTTAGTTTATTTTTGTCACTTTGATTTAAATTTACATTAATTAAACCACATATATATATATATATATATATGTATATATATACCACCATTAAAATTGTCCACCCCTTGTTCCTCTTCGTTGCTTCCAGTTGACCCATAAAATGAGAAGAAAAGAACAATGTGATGGAATTTTAAATCTGTTATTAAACCTGTTGCCTCAATTTGATGATACACTTCTTTAGAACAATGAAATAGGAACCATTACATCATAAATATATGAACATATAATAAACTTCTTTGCATGCATCATCATGCTTAGATATATTGTCCCCGTTTGATATTTTCGCATCCTTCGGACTCAAATGCAAAAATTTCCATCATTTCCATATCATGTAAATGGTCCAAGAAAGAATGTGCATGAATGACTACTCTTGTTAGTCATTTCACTTTTAGTAGCATCTCATATGCTTGAGGTAGTATAAGGATACAAAAGAACACGAGGCTAAGCATTGATGATGTTCTTTCCATCAACATCTCTCGCATAGACAAGCTTTAACTTACCCTATTAACCCTTATAAGAAGACAAAGGGTGTATCTTGCAAATTTTGCCACTCGCTGTTCTGATTTTACATACAAAGGAAATATAAAGAAGAACGAGAAGAAAGAGGAAAATTGTTAATGGATTCTACCATTATATATAGTAAGACATCAAAGCAAATAGAGTTACTCTGTTATGCTCATCCACAACTTAGAACTGTTATAATTCATTCATCTCATATCTACATAAACAACAAAATCAGTAATCTCCACGTCAGATAAACACAGATAAACAATGACCCTAATAAACAGGATAATGATAAAGAATAGCCATCAAAGACCGAAAAATCCATTAAGCAGCTATAGAAGCCAATTCGAATACACTGTTTTTCCTCTCCCCTTGAATAATCGAAAACTGAAAGTTAGGGATCAACACAGTTGACTGATTAATAATTCCCACAGAAGCAGTGAGTAGCAGGGACAATCCCCAATACCCACATTGTGCATATCATCCATTATCTACATTCTTGTTAATTGTCCTTGAATTTATTCTGCATTTAGAATGCCTTACCCTTTCAGTTGTTCAGTCCTTTACATAAATGTCTCTTTTTCCGTAAAGAATGTCAATTCAAGATCACTTCTAGAAAACTAAATGGCAGTTATTGACTCAAAACTTCAAAATTCAATATTGAATCTTCAGAGCTGATCAATCAAGTTATTTAAACAGCCAATTCAATCTTAGATTATACCGACCCTAGCACCGCACCTCAAGGAACTCTCAACAAACTATAAGATCAAAACTGAGACATAATCTAATGTGAAATGACGATCATTCGTCCAAAACTTTCAATTTTTCCCTTATTTTTGTATTCGTTAATTGGTCCGCGCGCGAGGAATCGGATTTGGCCGTTTCTTGGCAGTCACAGAGTGTCGTGGACTTGACGTGTCATTTCAGTTCATCGTTCCTTTATTTATTTATAATTTAATTTTGCAAATATTTATTACTTGGTTGTATATTTATACCAAATATGGTGACCTACGTGTAATTAAAGCATTGTATTATGAAAAATTTTCAGAAACACCCTCACTTTTTAATAATTTCACGTGTTGCAAAAGCAATGTTATTTAATTAAATAGATAAGGAGAATGAATTTATTTATTAAAAACTTCTAGCTTGGCGTCGCTGCAGCAGGCTTGGTAAAGTCACAACGACATGTCGGACACGATCTAGCCTTTTCGATCCATCTCCAAACACAGACTTCGTGGTAAAAGTGTTTGCACCCGCAAGGCAACTTCGTAGCCTCGTACAAATCCTTGAACTTGTTCAAACATATAACGCAGTTTTGTTCCATAATCCCATCAGACTCAGCACGCCCTACCTTTTTCTTAATGGTCAAAACTGCGCATATTTGGATGGGTCCACGATGCTTGCCGTCGTTAGCTTCGGCAAGCACGGCATCGGCGACTTCGGTGATTTTAAGCAGCAAACGGTGTTGGTGGTCAAGCGGAACGGGATCGTTGCAGGAAGGGTTCACTACTGCAGGTTTGGTTTCATGGAAAAGCTTTTGCTTTAAAGAGTATGTGAGATGGTTGACTGGGTCGGGTTGGTCGAGGTCTAATATGGCGAATCGAAACTTGTCGAGCCTGACCTCGGTGGCATTCAGCGGCGAGATTTCGTGATTGAAATCTGAGCATAATGCTTTACTCATCACCCGCTTTACCTGGAATGCGTAGCTGTAAACGATATCTGAACCCATTGAAAAGAGAATAGAGATTGCGATTCAGAATTAATGCATGGAATAATCTCTTGCTAGGGAGGTTTATATACAAGTGCGTGTCCGAAGCTCTGAAGGTTTCCTTGTCCTAAGCGGTAAGGTATGTGATTTGGTTTTTAATCGAAAGATTTCCCGCGAAAGCAAAGGAAACGGTTTTGTCAGATTATGAAACGGAATCCTATTCAAGCCAGGGCAATGGAATTCTTGTTGGACCATGAGTTCGCGACTAGCCCGCATAAAAAGCCCAATAGCCCATACATAACATGTATTCTTCTTAACTTCATCAAGCCTCCAACACGACAAAAGATCAACCAACACAGGACTTGGCCACGGTTCCGAAGGGCACCATTGGCTCTTTTTTATTTTATGAGCATGGGATTTGAAATATTTTTTATAAAATTTAAAATAAAAAATATTAAAATATAATTAAATTATAGTGCAATAATGGAATGGAAGGGTGAGTAGAGATTGCACAGAGAATAAAAGGACAGTCAAGCATGTGCTTGCTCCCTCATCTCTTTTGTTGTTATTCAATCACATGAATACTTCCCAGTTCTCATTATTAATGCACTTTTCTCCCTTCCTCCCTCTTTCCTTTTCTTTGGTCATCACTCTTCTATCATCCTCACTTGTCCCGCAGTTTTCCTCGTAACAATAATATCATTACATTGTACAAAATAGTAAATATATCTTTCTATTTTTATTCTTGAATTATTTAATGTCTTATTTACATAATTGTGTTACATACATGTGAGCTTCACTAATACATTAAAATTCAATGGCTACAACTATAAGAAGTGGATGCAAACATCTAAAGAACCACCTGCTTTTTCATACGACAAAGCTACTCTTGTCATACGGGTATGCATTTGCAAAATCGGTCAGGGCAACCAAGATGAAAGCTTTAACACACATTAAAGAACTTGTCGTTAGTTTGTCTAAGATTTGGATATTATGTTTTATTTTTATTTTAAAGTGATAAAAAAATTGCAAAATATAATGAATTGAATACTTCTTTTAAAGTAATCTTTGCTCGAAAATAGAAAGAGTATTAAAATTTGTGAAATATCAAGTAAAAATCTAATGTTAATATTAATTAAAATAGTATTAAAAATATAAATTTTATTTATATAGATGATATAATAAAATTATATTATTATTATATATAATAATATGTGATAATAATATAATATTATTATATTAATTTTTATAAATTTTTGTATGAAAAGATGAAGAAGAAGAAAAATAAATAATGAAGCTAACAGGCTTCGCCAACAAGAAAAGAAAAAGGTAAAAACACATGGGAAAAGAGCAAAAGTAGATGCCCCTCTAGCTTGTAGTTGAAAGCTTTATTATTATCACTAAATTATGCCCCACCAAGAAGCAACAAAATTGCCAAAAAGCATCCATGATCAACCTCCAAAAGTAATTTTTCAAAAAGTACTTTTTATTTATAATAAAAGAATAATAATAATAATTTTATCGTCATCTTTCTCATAATTTCTTTAACGATCACTACTTAAATTTATTATAATAATTTTCTTAAAAAATAATTATTCCCCATCTCATGAAGCACGCTTTAAATTAGGACAATGAATATTTAAAAATTTTAAATCTCTTATATAACTTTGCAATTAAATTAATAATTGCTCACACTCGTCGTGATAACTTACTCGTTACCCTTTCATCATTTATCATAATTATGATTTTATTTTCATTATAAACTCCCAATGTCATTAATAACTGATAAAAATTTAAGGACCGGTGATTATCATTTAATTTATATTAGATATACTTATTAATTATATTATTTTTATATTTTTATTTTACCAACACTATTATTTCACATTAATTTATGGACCATTATCCATATAAAAAGTTAACACGAGCATCATCGTAATACCAAAAAATGCAATATAACTCTATTAATTTTTTAAAAATGATTAGAATATTAATCTAAAGTTTAAAAATTTTAGTAGATAATCTAATAATTGCAAAATATAATTAAATTGTTAGATTATATATAATTGTTATATTTGCTTTAATTTCCCATAGTGTATGAATTTTCTTGTATGGATGAATAGTAACTTATAATTTATATTAATTGGCTAAAGGTAAAAATAACATTATTATAGACTTTGTAGAGATAGGATGACCCAAATGGAATAGATAAGAAATGGAGGGCTATGAATGTATATTTGTATATGTATGTACACGCTTATCATTTCTTCAAGTGGTCCTTGTTAAATTGCCAATCTGGTGTTTTTGTTTTGTTTGTATTGAATAAGTTATCCTCATTCTATAGGTAACTACCAAAATGTGATGCCATTTCTCCATTGTCCTCTTCCTAGTATGCTTTCCTTCAAATTCAAATCATTACATGATTTGAAAACACAAAAATTTTATCCAAAATTTTCTTGTTAGGGTGATCAATTTAAAATGGGATATTACAATTTTTAATCTATAGTTATTATGAAATACAATTATGTAATTATCAAGTATGAATGAGTGAGTAATTTAAAAATAATATATTTATGTAATTATAAGTGAGTGTTTGTCAAATAATACTGCTAAAATTTAGATAAGTATGATAATTATAAATATACAATTAGAATTTCTACGTTAAGCCAAGACATACATACGGATATACATACACATGTCAACTTCAGTGTTATTACATTACATACTACGGCTTCCATCAAAATTCTTAAGCTATAACTGTGAAAAGTGGATGCAAAAATTTAAAGTCTCACCTGCTTTTCGGTACGACAAAGCTACTTGTACAGTTCTGCGTAATCAAAATCAGCATCGGCAGCCCAGCAAGAAGAGAAAAGTGAAAATAAAAAAAACTGGGAAAAGAGAGTAAGCTTGCAAACCAAAAGTGGGACGCTCGTGTGCCCTTGCGGTTGAAAGCTTCATTATTATCAAAAATATACCCTGCGAAGAAACAACAAAAGCGCCAAAAAGCACCCATCATCAACCTCCAAAAGCACTTTTCTTTATAACAACAGAGAATAAAAAAAAAGGGTAAATCAATCTATCTTATCTTTCTGTCAACTTTTCCAACCACAACATTAATCGCAGCCCAAATTTTGCTTTTACAGTCACCGTTCGTTCCCAATTCAACTCCCAACTTTTACCGTAAAACAATGATTAAGATTATATTTATAATGTTTTTAATTTATATTATAAAATTTAAAATTAATTTATAAAATTTATTAAGATGAAATTATATATTTTAAATAATTATTAAATAAATAAAGTATTATATTTTGTTAATTTATATATAATTATTAATATAAAAAAATATTATATTTTCGAATATTATTAAATTTAAAAATGCAAATAAGTTTACATCAGCAGAGAATACAAACAAGTGTTCTCGAATTTTGGGAAAACGAAATCTAAGCTCATATGCATTTTCGTTTAGCAAATCCGAATCTGTCATTAGCCAAATCAAACTCCACGTAAAAATTCTGCAGCTGAAAATCTCCCAAGACAATCGACGGTCCGCCGCCAAGCTGCGGACCAGCACCGCCGCCATCGGTGGCAAGTATCAAACAGATAACCTTCTTACTCCCAATAAGCGCAAAATAATTCTCAACCGGGAATGCCATTTTCGCACCACCTTTAAATTGGAAAATTAACTCCGGTACATCCAACGATTTCTTGCCCGAAATATCGAAACACGGTCTTAAACCGGATTTATTTTCCACCTCGCCCGCTCTGCTGAAGTTACCCATCTGTTTTATAAACTCCCGGGCCACCGGTTCGAAAACGGGTTTCTCCATGAATGTGAACGTTGAACCCGAATCCACAATGGCCCCTCCGTTACCGTCTGATCCGGGTACGAGATACTTGTATGGAATCTTCACGTGCGTATTTCCAACCATGATTTTACGTAGACCGACGTAATAATATTCTTCAAATGCAGAATTTAACCCGACCGGATTTTTGTTAAACGGTGTGTAGAAAACACCCGGAGTTTTTGAATCACCCGAATCCGACCCGGTGTACAATGCGAGTTTGCTACTCACCGGCGTGTCGTCGAACCGGCGTGGAAGTAAACAGTAGGAGAATTTCTTCAGCTTCATTTGGGAGGGTAATGATTCCGAGCTACGACCGAACCCTGCGATGCCGGCGGGTTGTCGGTTGGAGAAAATGGAGCATCCGACGAGAAAATCGGGCACCGTTTTCTTAGGAAATCTCAAACTTTCTGATAGTAAAAGCCCAGCCGTGGAGCCTAAACCGTATTGAAGTATATAAGGGGGGCAATTCTGGGTACAGTTTTTGTCTTTACCGTTGCAATCTCGGCACCTGGACTTAACATTTTTGCCGAAAAGCCACGCGCATTTGGGGTTTTGGCAGCCGATAAGCTTTGATGAAGAAGAGAGTTTCGGGATGTAAGTTGGGATATGAGTTGGATCAACGTTGGGGAAAGAACAGTCAGTGCAAAGATAACGCGACGTGCATGGGAACCAAACGAGGCTGCTACCGGTGTCGAAAATAAAAGGGATGGTTTGCGGCGGAGTGCCGAAGCTGAGAGAGACGGAGTAGCCTCCGTAGCTGTGAACGAAGAGAGAGGTTTTGAGAATAGATGAAGAAGAGTTGGTTTTGTGTTTGGATTTTGATTTGAGGTGGTGAGCTCTGGAAAGTGAAGACGAAGCTAACGAGTTAAGAATTTCAAATGGGTCTGAATTCGAGGGGCGTTTGGTTGAAATCGAAGTGAGAGGGAGGGTGATGGTGGCGGCCATGGCGGTGGCGGCGAGGAGACAGAAGAAGAGACAAAAGAGAGAGAAGGGACAATAACGTGCAGCCATGGAATTTTTGTGTGTTTGCTTCTCGACTTGAGTGACTTGCTCAGAATTTTGCCATTGCTTATAGTTTATAGAAGCAACGGGCACATAGAGACTAGACTCAAGTTCGACTGAAGTGAATTCAATTTGCCATTGCCACGAAGATAATTAACGAAAATGCCATCACAAATAATCCTATCATAAATGATGCTGTGGACATGTCATTAAGCTGGTCGAATTAAAT
>BNST01002830.1:0-57128 GCA_019650275.1 Xylocarpus granatum
CCTGGATGGTGTCACTCTGCGGAGCCTGTGGGGGATACGTTACTTACTCATCCTCCTCAGATGCTTATATTGTCTGGTGTTTTGGGTGGTGTGGGCGTGTCTGTCCTGGTCATGCAAGTTGCTAGCAGCCTTTTCAACTTCTACCCGGGATATCATCTTAGGCCGTCCAGTTCTCTTTATGTAGTTTATCTGTCTTTCCTGTATTGCTTTTTTTTTTTTTCCATTTTTTTTTCTTTTTTTTTTCTTTTTTTTTTTTTCTTTCTCTTTTTTTTTTATTTTACTCTTTTTTCTTCTTTCCCTTCTCTTTCCTTTTGTTTTCCCCCATTTTTACTAAATTTTTCCTTTTCTTCTTCTCCTCTTCTTTTTTTTTTCCTTTTTCCCTTTTTTTCCTTTTCCTTTCCCCTTTCCATATTCTCCCCTCCCCTCCCCTCCTCCTCCTTCCCCTTCTTCCCCCTCTCCCCTCTCCTCCCCTCCTTCTCCCTTTTTTTCCTTCTCCTCCCCCTCATCCCCCCTTCCCCCTTTCCCCCTTCTTCTCCTTTCCCTCTCCCTCCTCCTCCCCCTCCTTTCCGCCCCTCACCCCCCTTCTTCTCTCTCCCCGGACTCAAACTAATTAAATGTCTGAACCTCAACTACATAGAAAAAATATGGACATTTACAATAGAAATCCTTGGAAGAAAAACTTATTTGCAGTAATGGTTCAATAAATAATGCATTTTAAGATATTAACATACCTGCAGGCATCCTCCATCACTAAGAATCAAGCCAACAACTTGGGCTTTCTTTAGTTTTGGTAGAACTTCTTTGATATAATAATTTGGAGAAGTGGAACTTTTGGACTTAAAAGTTGGGAACTCATTCCTCTTCCTTGCTGCCTTCAAATTTTCAGGGAGATTCTTCACAATAATTACAACATTTGTAACAGATGCTATGAATTGCTCCTCATCATAAAGATAGGAAAAACTCTTGAACTTATAACTGCACGATAATACAAAGGGAAGCAAAATCCATAAGTATACTATTGCACAATTACATTTAAATATCGATTAGCAAAGCTAGTGTAAACACCTGATGCCCTTTGAGCGAAGACTTTCTTGAATCTGTGGAATGACAAGAGTAGCATTTAAAAGCCTGCATATGGTGACAAGATCACAGATCTAGAAAATTAACAAAAATGTTATGAACTACTGGTAGGAAAATATAGCAAAGATAAGTTTATTTCATCGAAATCAATCATACCGAAGATCTTATCTTCTCAAAGCCACCAAAAACTTTGGCATAGATGAAGCCATTGCTCTTTTCAGTTGGAGCTGTATAAAAATAAAAGCAGAGATGTTAATCAACCTAGAGGAGTCTGTAGAGTTTAAGTTCTCAAATCACAAAGCCAAAGCAAAAGGATGAAGAACTGTTTTACTTAAAAATCAAATTAAAATTATATGAAAGCATTGTAGAATAATTTTTTTTACTTTATCACATTGTTTTAATTACCATTTCAAAATATCATACAGAAAACATCAAAGCAAGAAGATCCCTTAAAATACCAAGTGAATTTTAATCTCAAGTGTCATAAAATAAATTTCATGTATCCTTCTGCCCACAGACCAAAACAAGTAAAAGCCATATCTTTTGAATAGAATAAAATGTGTGTTATGAGATCTCAAAAACCATTATAGACTCCTCATTCAATTACATTCATTGTTTTTAGGGCAAGACAACAGCTATTTAATAACTACGTTTTGTACTTCAATTTTAAAAGCGGTAAAAACTCTAGGAAAAAAACAACAGAAAAAGATTAATGCAGAAAGAATTACGAAGTTTATTTCAATCTTGAACAGGGCTATCCTTAAATCTAACCAAAAAGCAATAACATATCACAGATTTACACAGCTCCACAACAATAAATGGGTCAATAACACATCATTTAAGACCATCTTGCTTTAATATGAACTAATAATTAGGTATCACATCTCTATAAGACAAATCCAATTGTGTTCTCAGATTGAAGACATTTTTGCAATCCCACCTCAAAGGAAAGCAGAAGAGAAGAAAGAATATAATATAAAATAGAAAAAAATCAATAAAACAAAGGCCTCAAGTGCATAAATACAAGGAAGTTTGAAGAAACCTCATTACCAGGATAGTTGGTCCTAGGATTGGCATAAGGCTGCAAAAACTGTAAAGAATTTACAGTCCCCCATAGCTTCTTGTTCCTGCTACCCTGAAACACAAAACATACAATAGCTAATACATTATGGACAATACTATACATATATACCATGCATGCAACCAGATACACACGCACTGCTATTTATGTACACCAACATAATATATACAGAAACATAAGATCTAAAAATCACCGTGGTTCCAATCAGAGAACCGAAATCTTGACGAAGTGCAGTCACTGGACTGTATTGAACCAATACCACACCTGAACGCTTTGCCATAGAAAGGTGCACCACAAGAGATCCCATTGACAATGCCAGCACAAAGAGAGCTACCCATTTGATCTTAGATTTAAAAACCATCATTTTCTCATCAGTTTTGAAACTCAAGTATAAACCCTACATAACAATTCAATAACCAAAATGAAATATTCAAAAAAGTTAAAAATCCAAGAGAGCAATGAATTGCGAAAAAAATTGATCTGAACTACCTGAAAAGTGTGCGCCGTGACTTAAAGAAATTTAATGCATGTGCTTTCGATTAAATGGTATTTTGCAAGACTTGAGTTCAAGTTTGACTTTCTTCTAGTTTTTCTTCGATTTTGAATATGCAATGATGACAGAGATTGGTTTAATTTATTTAGGCTGCGGGGTGGTGGAGTACGGAGTTTTCTCACTTTTATTATTCTATTGTTGACTGAAACAAGAACAGATTTCTACGGATATCATCTCAAAAAGATAAAAATAAATATGCATCCCATTCATGAACTTATGATTATTTATTAATTTATTTTAAAGAGATGAGATTCTAATCTAAATCTTTTAATATTTTTTAATTTTATATTATATTGTTTTGATAAAATAATTTATTTATTTTAAATAGTAAAAAAAATTTTTTGATAAAATAATATTTATAAAATATTAAAATATATATAAATAACAAGCATACCTTCAGCCAAATAATAAGATTGTTGGTGCAAGTGGAAATGGTGAATCAAATTGGTCGCCCAAGCTCTTCATAAAAAAATAATCCAGCATTTTGGTTGGGTTTAAAAAGTTAAAACTATTGCTCCCTGGATACAATACAAATTACTGGTAGATTTAAGCATTGTACAACTCCCCCAAATCAATGTGGTTTCAGGAAGCAATTATACATGAAAGCACAAGAAATATTATGAACACGTGCTTTCAGGGGCTCATTGTGGTCTGAGAATCAAAAGAAATTTGCATATTATTCAAGCAAAACCCATTTTCTGAGATTTCCTTTGATCAAGATAATGAATGGCTACCCAATAAAATTCAAAAAGTTACAAAAAAAAAGTTAAATCGGCCTCGTAAACTGACATACTATGAACATTTACGCCAATTTTTGAGAGTTGTGAATATGATTTAAATTCAGAATATGACCGACCATGCGAGGCTGACATCATATTTCTGGACGAAATATTTGACACAGTTATCATCAAATGCTTTTTATCGAAGACAAGAAGAAAATCTGCTTGACAGTGAACTGGACATCACCTATTTGGCAAATAGTTGGAATGATGCAAACCTAATTATTAGGAATTCAATTTGTGGGTTGTAATGGTTCCACTTTTTTCACACCCGTATGGCTTAGATTATTAGGAATCTAGCTGGATGAGTATGCAGACTTTGATGCAAAGAGCAAGGCAGAATTGGTAATTAGCATGCACAAACTAGTGAGACAGCATATAGAAAGAAAAACGGAGCAATATCGAATGCAAGCTAACAAAGGGCGGAAGAAAGTTGTATTTAAATTTGGTGATTGGACGTGGATACTTATGCGCAAGAAAAAATTTCAAATAGTAGCAAAAATTAACGATGATGCTTACAAATTAGATTTGTCCAATGAATATAGTGTTAGCACTATTTTTTAATATTTTTTTATCTTTTTTTTTGTTTTTGATGTAGATGAAGCTGATTCGAAATCTAATTCTCTTGAAGAGGAAGGGAACAATGAAAATGCAAGCATTGAGATGGTAACATACATTCTAACACATCTTAAAATTTTTTACCCATTCGTAGAGATTCAATTACGAAAGTAAAATCAAAGAAAATGAAAGCAACCTTAAATGCGCTTATTTAAGATACTTGGAGAAAGCAAGGTTTACTTGGAGATTTTATTAAAACATTATACTTGAAACATGATCAAAGTCATATAAACATAATTCAAAGCATATCAAAGAGATGTTTAGAAGCATTGAACGAAATTTTGAAAGCGGTCAAGAGCTAACTATGCACAAAAGCCATAATTAGTTAGTTTAAGTTTGTTTGAATTACAACAAATGATGAATTTCTTATTTTAAGTTCAAAACGTGAAAAACTTTTGTTATACTATTCTTATCATGTAATGGACTAAAAACATTATTATTAAACTAAATGTAGACCTATTTGAATTTAGTTAATTTATTAAGTTAGATTCAAGCTAATAAACGTTTAATTTATTTTAATTAAATTATTTTATTAAAATTTGTTTTATTTGTGTTAAAGTATCGTATAAATATATCTACAAATATTGAAAGAGGGAATTTGATGATTAATTGCTGAAAATTCACTTTTGTGAGCTTACTGTTTCTTGAGAATAAACTGAACTTATCAAAAATAATTCCTTTTATAGTGTTCAATTTGTTATATCTTAGGTTTCTTTTTAAAAGACTTTTGTGGGTATAAAATTTATCTTTTCTTTGAATATTATACCAACATCCATGGCTGCAAGATGTCATTTGAGTTACAATATATTCAAAATTCAAATTTAGTTTAAACATTTTTAACTTCGTTTTTATGTTTTCGTATTTTTCTTAAGTTTTGTTTATTGATTATCGTACCAGTACAAGGACATTTCTAGTTAGCTAAATTAGATTGCCATGAGCACAGAGTTTTTCTAATATCTACTGGTCAGCACTAGCCCTGGTGAGGCAGAGTCAGATGAACTAAACAAAATGCATTGGACAAGAGGACTCACAAATTTGTAGATGGGCAACAGAAATGCAATTAACAGATGTAGCGAGGGATACATATATTTTCATCAATGCTTTCTCAGAATGTAAAACATCTTTTCTTTTGCTAAATATGTAAAACATGTCTGGCATATGACACCCATAACTCTAATCGGTGAGCTTGTACTATTAAACCTTACTGTATCAAGTACACTTTACACGTCGAATTTATATTACATGAGAAAAGGGCAAGCTGTAATAAGTTTGTTAACCTTTTTGAGGAAGCAAAGCTATGTTGGGGGGTGGGGGGTGTTGTGGTGGTGGGGCTTGGCGGAATGTGGGGCAAAGAGACTTCCCCGTGAGAAATGTGTCCCTATAGAAAATAGCTCAATGATGAGCACACAACTTGGATGGCATTGCTTTCACTTGTCATGCTTTCTCCATGGCAGATCATCCAATGGAATGAAAAGCAACATAAAAATGATCAGCCCCACCAGTCCGATTCCTGAAGATGTAATGACTGACAAAATCTTGAGTAGCCGTCGTGCCAGTTGTGGGGGCATGCCGCTTCCTTACAATGGAGAAAGGCATGAAAAAAATGGAAAATATCTGCTTCAGATGGATCCTTCACGATAAAATGACTCTTCATAAGGACCATCTTAAAAGTCACTTTCGCTAGCGATAACTAGCACTTGGTCCGAAAGCCGCAGGCAAGAGTACATTTGCAAAAGGATCATTCTGCCTAAGTGGATAAACATTTAGCCTGGAGCTTCTATTAGATTTGTTTATAGTCTTCAAGAAAGATATCTCCGCTATGGAACACCTCATTCTTGTTTAGCACAATCAAAAAGCACCGCATATCCAAACAGTTATACACATTTCTAACAAGAATTTGTAAGAACATTAAAGAATTCAACAACAATAAAAAATGCAAGGTAGTGATCCAAATAATAATAATAATAATTATTATTATATTAATTATTTGATTTTTAATTTAGCAAATAAAATTAAAAATAATAACATGATTTATTTGTATATAGTTGGAATATAATTTTAAGAAAGTGTGTGTGTATATATATAAAAAATTATAGATAATTTTTAAAAATATTTTCTTAAGTCATCTCTATCCGCTATTGGGCATTGAAGTTCAGTACTATTTATGAGTGCAGAAATAGAAAACTTAGTAGGGCAACATGTTGAGGGCTGGCGTGGCATTGAAGACCAAACCGTAATTACCAAAATGAAACAATCAAGCCCAAATCAACTTTCTCAGTATCATCAAACCATACATTACATAACATTGTTTGTAACTATAATTTTTTAAAAATAAATAAAATTCAAAATTTTACGCAACCAACATATCACAAGTTGAAGTGGGAAATTTTTTTCATAAAATAAAAATCGAAATTCAGCAAATCCAAAATAGAGAAAGTGGGACCCATCATATGGATAAGATAATAATTCAGCTTATCCGACTACCAAAATAATAATTTTTTCATCCTTAATTCCAAAGGAAATTAGTAAGTAACACCAGCCAGCCATTGCCCATTACCATGGCAGGGATATCATCTTAGGGTCAGCTGACGTGACATTCTCCTTTAACTCACACTTCAGTGAAAAAGCAATCCTGACCGCACACCTGGCACACGTCTGTTCATCGGACTGCTTTAATTTCATTTTAATATTAAATAAAACTTATTAATCCACTTAAATTTTTTGCCACTTACGACAACTTTGATCATAGTTTATTTTTTTAATAATTGCTGTTAGACTGAAAAATTACAAATAAAAATAGCTCCGATATTATTATTATTAATTAATTAATTAAAAAATAAAAATAATTTCTTCCCCATCCAGCTAGATCACAGAATCTTCTACCGGGTAGGGTCCGCTGCACCTAATGATTTTTGTCTCTGTCATTTTATTATACTTGCTGCGTCTTTCTCCATATGCGACTCCTCCCTACATTCTTCCTCAATAACCCTAAAACTTTCTTTCCCGGCTCGTTATCCAACAAGAAACCAAACCCTAAGAACAAAGCAACATCGATCCAATTCCAAAGCAAGAAAGAAGAACGCAGTGAGTAATTTCAATTAATTAAAGATATGAGAAACCCATCATCTTCGTCTGGTACCAAAACGCCGTGTTGTAGCAAGGAGGGGATAAAAAGGGGCCGTGGACTCCGGAGGAAGACGGGGTCTTATCCAATTATATCAAGAGAAAAGGCGAAGGTCGGTGGCGGACGCTGCCAAACCATGCTGGACTGCTTCGCTGTGGCAAGAGTTGTCGTCTCAGGTGGATGAATTATCTCCGTCCATCCGTAAAACATGGTCGCATAGCTCCCGACGAGGAGGATCTCATTCTTCGCCTTCACCGGCTGCTCGGTAACAGGTAATATACACAATCAAAATCATGATATGGCCTGTTTCAACCCCTTTGCTCTCGAAGATCAGCTAACAAGTCTGTGTTTTGGGTTCATTTCTGTGGATTCATCCTGCTCCATCTCTAGTTCAATCATATTGTTTCCGAGTCTTTCCAAATATTTAGGAATCGAGGTGATCATCTACTACTAATGTTTTGGGGTTCCATCTTTTTTCCCCTATTTTACAATTGACTCAATCTTAAGATGAACTACAGCTGGTTTGTAGTATATCTATACTGTCTTTAGAGTTCCCATATTTTGCGCCTCTCTGGTGAAGTATTTTCGATCTGTGACTTTGACTTTTGGTTGTTAATGGTGTTTGAATTTTCTCTCTCTCTCTTCTTTTTTTGTGTCATTTCAGGTGGTCCTTGATAGCTGGAAGAATTCCAGGACGAACTGACAATGAGATCAAGAATTATTGGAATACCCATCTAAGTAAGAAGCTGATTAGACAAGGAATTGACCCCCGAACCCACAAGCCCTTAAACTTGATTCCTACTTCCTCGGAAACTTATGGGCATGATCACGATCATCATCTTCTTCCATCAAGTTCAAACCCTAACCCTGATTCTCCTCCTTTAGAAACGGAAGAAACCAGTGGTGGCAGCCGTCAAGCAACAGATTTCCCAACGAACCCTTATCAAAATCACGAGGCTAACGATACCTCAGTCGATGGTTTTATGACGGACTTATTACCAAGTGGCCACCATGGACACAACAACCAGACGGAGTTATTGCCAAGTGGCGGCCACGTAGACAACAACCACGAAGATTATATCGGAAACTACAACGAGGATACGTTCTCTTCATTTCTCGATTCCCTGATTAATGATAACGTGTTTGTCAATCATCAGCAGCCGCAGGCCAACATGGTCTCTTCTGCACAGACAAACTTCACTGAGGGTGCCACTAATTGGGAAGCTGAGATCGTATCTACAATGGCGGCTTTAGGGGATCACGATCAAATTGCTGCGACCTTTAATAATCAGATTGCGTAAAGCTGCTATATACGATCTCAGTAGGTACAAGAATATTGAATACGATACATAAACTATAGATAGGTTTGATTATGATTTTATGTTTATGACACTAACTTGTTTTCGTTCTAGTCCCTTTCCATGTGTTATTGTTGTGTTTATTTCTCGTTGTGAAAAATTATTTTGTTTGCTTCGTTGTTTTCAAACTTTTATATAATATGGGTGGTGTGAACATTTGGAGAAATTTTATTTTATTTTTCTCCTCTTGATCTTAAAATATTTAGCAGATGAGCTTGCATTACCACACACACCTACATATATAGGTTTCTTATTTAATGACATCATCTCCAAAACTTGCCAGTTTTAAATTGAAAGTTTTGGTGCTTTCTTCCATGCATGCGCTCGGTTTCTATTATTTTGTATCTGGTCTGTAAAAGCGTTAGCAAGATTGATCCCTGTCTTTCTCATTATCAAACTTTAATTATTTAAATATTACTCCTTTGCATTTTCAAATATTGAAATTTCGAGAATTATTAAAGCTGAAAGGGTATTGGAGTTTGTGATGAATTTGAGAATAAATAAATCCATCAATAAGAAATTTCTTTTTTTTGAAATATTTAATTTTGTGTATTTGAGAGTAATAATATATGTTTATTAAATATTAAAAAAAATTATTTTAAGTGAAACATATAATAGAATAATAAAATTGTATATTTTAAAAATAATTTCAATTTCGTAAAATAATATACAATTTTTTTTTCATTCATTATTTTATCTCAAAAGAAAATAATGAATGAAAATATATGAATGCAAGCGGGTGTTTGATAATTAAACAGAATTTATATCAATTTAATTTTAGGCAATTATCTCATTGGTGTATATATATAATATATAATATTCACCAATATTATTTATTTATACGAATATTGGAGAAGCGTCAAAGAAGGGCAGATGATAAAGAGAAAATATGCATGTGTGGGGGTGGGGGGAGAGTTAAGTTGGTAGATGGCATGTGTTATAACAATTTATATGCCTAGCTACAATTTGACTGTCAAAGATGATTGCCATATTCTCTTTTTGTCGTCATCTAATAGTATCCCACTCTTTTTCTCCTAAGTTGGTGGACACTCCACTTGTTTGTATAGTATTTTGTCATATATTACTACTTTCTTAAATTCATTATTAAAAAGATGTTACCATAATTTTGAAAATTTTACCTCCTTATTAATGAATGATATTATTATTATTATTTAAAATGTATATAATAAGACTCAAAATTTGATGTGCATATGATAATAATTTAGTAAGATAACATATTATGATGAGGTAATTCAATTTATTTTAGTTTTCTCATATACCAAATGCATTTTCCAAAAGCAAAACCATATATAATTAAATTCTACTGCTCTTTCTTCACAAACACCCTCATAAAATTCTTGAAAATTATGTACTTTGATTCATATTATAATTGAGAAACAAGTTTGATTTCAAACACACACACACACACACAGAGGAACCAAAGATAGGGAAAGCTGGTAAAATATACAAATATGATTTCAAATGGTAGCAATAGAAAAAGAAGAAGAAGAAGAAGAAGAAGAAGAAGAAGAAAACTAGCAGCCAGGCGAAGGAAGTGAACACTAACCTGGAAAATATGAAAACAAAACCTGGCTACTGGATTGTAGATTAATGGCAGATTAAAACATCAGAAATATTCCAAATAAACGATGATCAGTTCCTGCGGAATGGAGAAAGAATATCGATTATGGGTTTGTTTGCTAGGTAATAATTCGTTTTCCTGGAGTGGTGTCTGTTGTTCAAGTGCGAGTGTTAGATTTTGGGTTGTGTCACATGAGCACAAGCAGTCAATTCTCTGACCAAACGCTCTATAGTACTGAAAACATGCATCCTGCTTCTAATTTTTTTTTCTATGTATAGCTGAACCTACCCTTCTCTAACTCTTTCAATTTCTTCTTCTTTTTCTCTTTTCTTTTTTAAATTTTCTTGGTCACTATCAAGTTATAAACAAGTTGTATCTATTTCTTCTTTTTCCAAGCAAATTGGGTTTCTCAGCTATATAACATAACCATGTTGTAAAATATTTAAAATATGTTTGTTCTTTAATTTAACATTCAAAAATGTAATAGCTGCATCATAACAAAATTAAATTTAAAAGTTTTCGCTCATTTTGAACACATATTTGAATAATTTTATTTAACAATAATTTTAGAAATATCCATCGATCTAATATATAGTATAATTATCTTATATATAGTATACAATGTGTCAAATTAACAATTTTAGATTTTTATATTATAAGAAAAAATATAGTTTAGATATAAGCAAAAATATTTAAAAAATTTAAAATTATAATAAATCATATTAAAATAAACTCAAAAAAACTTTAAAACAAATTGTTTAAATTATTTTAATAAATTTTAAAATAATATTTAACTAGTATTTAGTAACTATTCTTGAAAAAGAAAAAAAAAGGTTAATTCTAATTTGTAACAAACTATTGGAGGTTTTGACTAACGATGCAGCAGTTCTGAGTAGAATCAGAATCGCCAAGAACTGAATAGAAAAAAATTGATTTTGAGCTATAATTGATTTTTTAGGATAGGTTCATGGGACCAAAATCAAACTGAAAAATTAATTTAATTTTAAAAATAAAATTATTTATCTAATATATTTTATTTTTGAAGATAAAAATAAATGTAAATTCATATACAATAAATTATTCAATTAATGAAATAATAATATTTAAAACTTTTCATTTAAAATTATAAAAATATATATATAATTTTAAATAAATGTTTCAAATTCAAATATAACATATAATACTAAAATTTATTGTTAAATTTATGCAAATATAACTTTTATATAAAATATTTTCATATTTGATTCAATAAATGATTTATTAAAGAAAATATTTTTTATCCATTAAACTATATAAAAAGCATTAACTAACATGTTTAGAATGTTTAATTTAATTTAATTTATTATATTATTTATACAATAATTTAATAAAATCATGATGTATATATATTTATTTTAAAATTATTGAATAAGTTAATAATTATTATAAATAAATATTTGTATAGTATAATATTATTAAACATATTAATTTTACCATTGAAAAAATAAATAAATTTCTCTTTTTTGTGATACGTAATATTAAGTAAGGTAATAATATAATATTTTTAAATAAATTATTTATATTATCTTCTAGTAATACTTTTCACTATTTTTATAATTTAATAATATTAATTTAAATTTTTTAAAGATTTTTTTAGAGTTAAAATTATAAAATTGAGATAATTAATAAATAAAATACTATATTTTAGAATCGGAGTTGAATTGAAATCGAATAGAACAAAAAAATAGACAACTCTATTAAACAAGGTAGGTAGGTTCCGGTTCCATGTGAAATCAAAATCAATCCCGGTTTGGCATTTAATTAACAAGATCACAATTGTAATATATGTTGTTTTAATTTTATCCAATATTTTAAATTATTTCCTCAAAATTGATGTTCAAGTGGAAAATAAAAATTAAAGAGATTATTATGTGTATGCTGAAAAATAAGATGGGAGAATGGAGATTACGAAGATAGATCATTTAAAAATACAAGTTTTTATTAATTCGTGCTATATATGTTTCAGGGTGGTCGAAAAGTGAAGTATTCATGACTGATAGATCCCACAGACCTCATCAGGAGAAAATGAAGACATGAAATACTGGCAGTAGTTGATACAAAGAGACGGCTGGTAAGAATCTGGAGGCTATTGGTTCTGATAGGCTTTGTGAATGGGGACAGCCTAATGTCAATCAGAACCACTGATCAGCGTCATCGATCCAATCCAATAGATGAAATCCGCTTTAATACAAAACGAAAGGACAAAGACTTTTAACTACGTTGAAAAAGAACTACAGGAATCCATTTTTTATTGTTAATCTTGTCCTAATGACAGCTACCGTATATAGCAGATAGCAAAATCAAATCAAAATTGAATGGGAGGGTTGATGAGAGTTTGCAGCTTACTCCTGATTAATTTTAACAAGAAAGCTGTCAATATATATATATAAAAGGATACAAACAATATAATTCATCTCATCTCTTGTTTGTTGGAAGTTTAACAAATGTATTAAATAAATAAGTTTTAATACCCATCGCTGCAGGTATTTCGATATTGCCTTCTCTTTTAGTTGGACATCCTTGTATGTCCAAATGGTCGCTAGGGCCCCTACCACAGCTTCTGCAATTGCAATATAGTCCTTTTTCTTTTTTTATTTTAAATTTTACATCTATTTTTTTTTATAAATTTTAATATATCATATTTTAAATTTTAAGTTTTTTTTTAATTTTTATATTTTATAATTTATTAATTATCATAACCATATTCTCAATAATCTTTTTTTACACCGATACCCTAATTGTATTTAAATCTCAAATTTAAATATATTACACCCAATCACACTTAAATATTATATTTTAATATATATCTTTTTTTTTCCAGAAATTATTTATTATTAAATATTACATTATAAATAGTGTGTAATTTTATATTTACAAGTGATTTCTAATTATATATATATATATATATATGATGAATAATAATTTATTTTTTTTTCAAAGAATAGTATTCACTTTTCTTGTACAAATTAAATTCTATCTTGAATAAAAAAAAATCTTATAATGTACTATTTAACTGCTAAAATATGAATTTACTTAAATAAAAAAAATTACTAACAAGAAATAAATTAAGAAATTTTTTGTATATTTAAAACATAAATGTTCGTTGAAAAAGAAATTATATATTCAAATACTATTTAACCATCATAAATAAAAGACATGAATTTATTATATTTTATATATTTTTTCTTCTATTTCAAGCTTTATGTGATTAGTAGTGAATCAGTGTGAAAAAAGTTGTAGCTTGTTAGATATGTACCTTATATAGTTCAAAACACTAAATAATTTTATTTGTAGTAAAAACTATTTTATTATTATTTTTTTAAAATCTCACAGGTATACGTGTTCTATTTGTAAATTTTAAAGTATCTTGTTTTATCTAAGTTGGTTCTTGCTAATAGTTTTTGTTTAATACTTGATTAATTTGTAAAACACTTTTACCCAATTCTTGCTATAGAGCTTAAAGGGTCAATGTTACTTGGATTTTATTAGAGAAAAAGAGGTTTGCCCAATGCATTTTTCTTATATATTTAGTATATATCATCTTGGTTTTCTTTCACCAATTTGCTAAATTAAATTGAATATCTTGCTATGGCCAAATTACCGTATTATTGCCAACGAAGGTACTCCTTCCACACTAAAGTTTTTGGTTGGAGAAAGATGTTAGTGTTAATTAATCTTTGTGGGTTTTCATTGAATTGTTGATTTAAATCGTCTATTTAAAATTGTATTTATGTATAAGGAGGAGCTGGTGGAGGATGCAAATTTAAACTTATAGGTGGTGTTGTCTGGTTTCTTTCCAAATTTGGTTAATATATTTTTGATGGGTTATGGTTTATTGACATTGTTATGTTAAAAAGAGCAATTAGAAAAACTGCAGCTACAAGATTTGCTACATTATTCTGAAAGCTTTTAATGGCTCCGTTCAATGTATGAAATTATGACTGGTTTTGCTTAACAGATTGTTATTTTATAATTTATGTTCTCAAATTCCTTGGTGCTTTTTAGCTCGCATTGACTTAAAAAGAGTATTTGCAACTCATGGGTTAAATTCTTATCCACACATAGTGAACCTAGGCTGGCTGCAGCAGTAGGATGCAAGACCTCATCAGAGTTGTGGAATTCTCTTGAAAAGAGCTTTGTAGCCGAATCAATGTCAAAGATATTAAATCTTAGAAATCTCATTACCACCACAAAATTGGAAGACTTAACAATTACAGAGTACTATCATAAGATCAAAAGTTTAGTAGATGCCTTAAAGACTACTGGTGACTTTATCTCATAAAAGGATCTTGTTCACTACATACTTTGTTGACTTAACTGTGACCATAATTCTATTATAGTTAATCTGTCATCTAGGGCTGAGACCTCATCAGTCGAAGAAGTTTACTGCACGTTACTTAGTCAAAAGAATAAGTTGAATAATTGGAATGGTTCTATTGCAACAAGTTTTAAGAATGCAGTTACTGTAAATTTACCTCGATCCAGTAATAACTCAAAGAAGAACTGGAATAAGGCAATTATAACAGGCAAGCCAATAAATGGTGGAAGAGGCAGAGGAAGAAATGTAGGCTCCAAGCCAACCTGTCAAATTTGTTTCAAGGTGGAACATATAGCATTACATTGCTGGCACAGGTTCAACAAAGAATTTGAGCCCAAGCAAGCCAAGCAGGAATCTAAGTCAGCTTACATAGCTTCACCTGATGCTACCCGTGAATCCTTTCTGGTACATGGATAGTGAAGCAAGCCATGGTGTAACCAATTCACTCAAGAACCTCAGCATCAATCAAAAGTACCAAGGGGGAGAAAAACTTGTAGCAGGTAATGGGCAAAATCTCTTTATAACTCGTTAGAAGTTCTAAATTGACTTGTTCACACACACATCAACATTTAGACTTGAACAATTTATTACTTGTGCCATAAATTACAAAGAACCTAATTAGTGTTTCTAAACTTATGAATGACAATGATGTTGTTGTGGAGTTTTTAAAAAATTGTTGTGCTGTAAAGGACATGAAACTTTTGAAGCAACCACTGTTCCAGTATATCAATCTGACTCCTCTATCCAACAACTGTCAACTGAAAACACTGGAAATTCTACGCTACAATTCCCGATACATCTCGAAATTCCTCATCATAAAACCAGTCACCTCATCAACCAAAACCTTTAAACACTAACTTGCTACTTCCCAACCATCCCATGATTACCAGAACTAAAGCTAGTATACTTAAACCAAAAGTCTATGCTGTTAAAAGTGTTGGAATCAAGTCAACAAGATATCCAATTGAGTGTGAATATTGATGCTATAAAGAGAAACCAAATTTGGGATTTGGTTCCTTACCAGCTTGACATAAAGGTGATAGAATGCAAGTGGCTTTACAAAATTAAAATAAACCCAGATGGTAGCATACAAAGATACGGAGCGAGATTGTAGCCGAATGTTTCACTCAAAGTCCAGGCATAGATTACACTGAAACATACATCCCATTGGTCAAATCTTCAACTATCAAGGTGATTCTAAGCTTGGCAGTTTACAAAGATTGGAATACAAATAGACATCAACAATGCTTTCTTAAATGGAGAATTGTCAGAAGTTGTCTTCATGAATTAGCCGATTGATTTTCTTAAACGGAGAATTGGTGGTGAATGGGTTTCTGAACTTCAGATGACTAATTTTTTCGGGAAGCCCACGATGCAAGCCCAATCTTCTTCTTCTACAAAAATATAACCATTATGAAATTCTTCAGCTCGTCTTCTTTCATTCCTTCTATACTATCATGGCTGTCTTAAGCAGCGAATTTCACTCAAAAAGGATGAATTTTACCAAATTATTGCTTTCATCCTGTACAGCTTGTAGTACACCTACCCATATTTCTTTTTTGTTTTCACCATCATCCTTTGCATATAACAAGGTTGAAAGCACCGATGACGTTGGGTTTTTCGTGAGCAATTTTATGATAATTCTAAGCTAAGATTCTTAGCTGTTTCATCAAGTTTTCTAAATAATGTAACATCTATAAATTATTTAACTCTTTATGATATTTATATTAGACTTTAATTTTGATTACTAATTATCACTTGTATCGATTTTATATCTTCAAAAGTATATTAATATTGTCCTTATTAATAAAATTTTGTCATGCGTACAATAAATTTGAAAGTCGATTTTTGCTTTGATACTGTGAAGAGTTTTAAATAAAAATAAACAAATTCATCAGTAACTCTTTTTCGTATAAAGTTGTAATGCCAAAATTGTAAGTAACGTTGTAGTAGTGTTAGAAATTGTAGTTTTTCTAAAACTCTTCAGGCGTACTCATATTAACTATGGTATGAAGTGGCTATCAATATGATTAATTTTGTGAAAGATCGGATGGTCCGCAATGATTTAGGTGACCGAAGCGTACATGCAAATTTCTGGCGAATTCATGATAATAAGCGGGGCCGAATTGAGCCAGTGATGTCTGATGATGATATCTGCAAAAGCATATTCTTCCTCTTAACCGCTGCTCCTGCATTTTCTCTCTCTCTCTCTCTCCATCTCACACATTGACTAATTATTTTTCACCGGGGTCTTTAAGTAACTAGAGGTTATATTTTAACTAGAGAGTTGTTTTTTTTAAAAAATAAAATAAATAAATAATAATTTTCTAATAATTTAACACAACATTTTATGCAATTCTTAGAATTTCTGTTATAATCCCATTAGTTTTTTTTATTAATACTAATAGAAAGTAAGTAATATTTCACATTTTAATAAGTCTTAAATTATTGATGATATGATTGTTAGTGAACAGTAAAACTTTTAGGAGCGACCGGAACATTCTTGAGAGCGCAGCAGCGGCATCAGACACATTGGGCAGTGCGCGGGATGAACTTTCAGGGGCAACCAGAATATCTTGTGGGCGCGGCAGAGGCTTCAGGTGCATTGGGAAGTGCATGGGACAAACTTACAGGAGTGACCGGAACATACCTGCTGAAATGGAAAAATCGTGCGCATTTGGCAGTGCATGTAATGAACTTTCAGGAGCGACTGGAACGTCACCGTGGATGTGATAGCGTGTTGGGGTCCCGATTTTTTCCCCAACTTTTCTACACCTTAGGGGTCAACACTCCTACTGGAATCTTTCCTAACTTGCTATCCCGTTTGATTCTTGAGTTTCTTTCTTATTTTATATCCCCTAAGCTGTCCTTCGGGTTAACTAATATATATATAAAGATATGTTGGATAGGCAAGACAACTCTTAAACCTATCACAACTTGACTTGGTTGAAGAAGACAACTCTTAACTTCAACCTTAGCTCTTAAGCAAGGAAGACAACTCTTAACCTTAACTTAAGCCCAAGTTATCTCAAGACAAGTCTTAAAAGATAACCGAAATATAAACAAGAATAGAAGCAAGAATGCTTACCTTTAATTCTTGATTAATGAATGAGAAAATAACAAAATTCATAGCTTATGAGCTTCTCACAAATAATGGGCTGTATTTATAGTCCTAAGACAGCCTTATCCTAATTTAACTAGTACTTAGGTTCCTTATCCACTTAGGATATGTTTTCCTAAGTCAACAAGCTTTTCTAAGTCAAATAAAACATTATCAAGATAGACCATATCCTTTGTGTCCTAATCCTACTAGGATTCTTGGTCTTTCTTGAATTCCTACTTAGACTAGAATTCCTACTTTATCTTGTTTTCTACAGCAGCTGGACTTCATCTTGACTTATCCTTCTAGAGCTAGGATTCTCAATAATTATCCTTCTGCCCTTAGAATTCTTCTTGTCGCAACTATCCTATTGTTATAGGAATTCATCATGCGTTTCCTGCTGCTGCCTCTCTTGCTGCCTGGCGCCTTGCGCGCATTCTCTCACGCTCCCTTTGCCTTCTAAGGTCCTCAACATAGCAGCATTGGGTGTGTTTGGCAGTGCATGTGACAAACTTCTAGGAGTAACTTGAGCATTCCCGTAGGCACAACAAAGGTGTCACGCGCGTTCAGCAGTGTGAGGGATGAACTTTTGGGAGCGACTGAAACATCCCTAGGGGCATGACAGCATCGTCGGGCACAATCGGCAGTGAGGAGGAAGAACTTCCAACAGCAATCGGAACATCTTCGCGGGCGTGTCTGCCCAATGGGCGTGTTGGGTAGTGCATGGCACGAACTTCCAAGAGCATCTGGTACTTTCCTGCAGGCTCAGCAGAAGCTTCGTTCGCATTGGGCAGTACACGAGACAAACTTCCAGGAGAGACTAGAAAATCCCTGCACGCTCAGCAAAGGCGCCGGATGCATTGGCCAGTGCTTGGGATGAACTTTTGGGAGTGACCGGAACATCCCCGTGGGAGCGGCAGCGGCATTGGACATTTCAACATTGCATGAGATGAACTTCCACGTGCGACCAGAACATCCTTGCGGTTGTGGCAGAGTCATTGGGCACTGCATGGGAGAAACTTTCTGGAGTGACCTGAACATCCCCGCAGGCACATTTGGCAGTGTCCCTGATGAACTTTTGAGAGCAACCTGAACATCCCCTCAGGCGCAGCAGCTTTATTGGACACGTTTGGCATGTGTGGGATGAACTTCTGAGAGCAATCTGAACATCCTAGCAGGCGCAGCCAACGCTTCAGGCGCATTGGGCAGGATGACTTTGAGCGGCTTCCGGGAGTGACCGGAACATACCCATAGGAATGGGAGAGGCTTCCGACATGTTGGGCAGTGAGCGGGAGGAACTTCCGGGAGCGACCAGAACATCCCTGTTGTTGTGTCAGCAGTGTCAAACACATTCGGCATTACTATGACAAACTTTCGGAAGCGACTGGAATATCCCCGCAGGCACAGGAGAGGCTATGGGTGCATTGTGTAGTGCGCAGGACAAACATCCGGGAGTAAGCAGAACATGCCCTAGGCACGACTGCGGCACCAGACACGTTCTGCCATGCATGGGATGAACTTCCGGGAGCGATCGAAAAATCCCCGCAGGCTGGTTAGAGGCATTGGACACGTATGGCAGTGCTCGGGATGAACTTCTGGCAGTGACCGGAACATCCCTGAGGACGCGACAGAGGTGTCGGGCATGTTAGGCAGTGGGCGAGATGAACTTCTGGGAGCTACCAAAACATCACTGCATGTGAGGCAAAGGCATTGGTTACTTGTCAGTGTGCAGGATGAACTTTGGGAAGCCACCGAAACCACCCCGCAGCTGCGGCAACTACGTTGGGTGCGTTCAAAAGTGCACGGGATGAACTTCAGGAAGCCACTGGAACAACCCATGGGCATGCAACTTTGTGGAGCACGTTCTGCAGTGCATAGGACGAACTCTCGGAAGATCGTCTTGCGCACTACCGAATGTGTTCGAAGACGACGCCGTGCGCTCGGGGATGTTCCGGTCACTCTCGAAAGTTTGTCCTGGCACTGCCAAACATGTTTGACGCCTCTACTGCACTCGCAGGGCTATTTTAGTCCCTCTCTGAAGTTTGTCCCGCACACTGCCGATTGTGCCCGAACCCTCCACCACGCCTGCGGGAATGTCCTGGTTGGTCTGGAAGTTTGTCCGGTGCACTGTCGAATGTGTTCAATACCGCTGATGCGCCCGTGGGATTTTCTGGTCACTCCTTGATGTTCAACCTGCACACTGCTGAATGCACATGACGCCTCTGCAATGCATGCGAAGATGTTCTAGTCGCTGCCAGATGTTCCAGTCCCTCTCAGAAGCTCGTCCCCCACACTGCCGAACGCGTCTGATGCCACTGTCGTACCTGTAGGGATATTTTGGTCGCTCCCGGAACTTTGTCCCACACACGGCCGAACACATCCAAAGACTCTGCCACGCCTGTGGAGATGTTCCCGTCACCCTCAAAAGTTTGCTCGTGCACTGCCAAATGCGTCCAATGCCGCTGCTGTGCCTGCAGGAATTTTCATTAGCTCCTGGAAGTTCGTCCCAAGCACTGCCAAATGTGTCTGACACCTCTACCGCACTCGAGGGGATGTTCCAGTCACTCCTGGAAGTTCGCTCTGTGCACTGCCAAATGTTCCCGAAGCATCTACCGTGCCCTCAAGTATGTTTCGGTAGGTTCAAGAAATTAATCCCATGCATTGCCGAACATATTTAATGCCGCTGCCTTGCCCACGGAGATGTTCTGGTCACTCCCAGAACTTCATCCCATGCACGGCCGAACACGCTCGAAGCATCTGCCACACCTACAGAGATGTTCCCATCACCTTCGGAAGTTGTCCCGAGCACTGTCGAACATGTCTAATGCCGCTGCCGCACCCGTGGGGATTTTTGGTAGCTCCCGGAAGTTCGTCCCAAGCACTGCAAGACATGCCCTTAGGTATGTTCCGGTAGGTTTGGGAAGTTCATCTAGTTGATTGCCAAACGTATTTGATGCAGCTGCCACGCCCGCAGGGGATGATCTGGTCGCTCCTAGATGTTCGTCCCACACACTACCGAATGTACATGATGCCTCTGCTGTGCTCATGGGGGTGTTCTGGTCGCTCCCAAAAGTTCATCCCACAAACTGACAAACTTGCACAATGCCATTGCTGCCTGCAGGGATAATTTGGTCGTCCCTGTAGTTCATCCCATGCACTGCAGAACATGTTTGATGCCATTTCCACACCCACAGGGATGCTCTGGTCGCGCCCGTAAGTCAGCCCTGCGCACTACTGAACACGCCCAATGCATTTGCAGCTCCCTCAGGGATGTTTCCAGTCGCTACCGAAAGTTCATCCTGCACACTGCTCAACGTGCCCGAATTCCTTGCCGCGCATGTGGAGATGTTCCGGTCGCTACCAGAAGTTCGTCCTGTGCACTGCCCAACACACCCGACATCTCAGACTCGCTCGAGTGGATGTTTCGGTCACTCTCAAAAGTTTGTTCTGTGCACTGCTGATTGCACTGAACGCCGCTGTTGCTTCCATGGGGATGTTCCGGTCGGTCCCAAAAGTTCATCCTGCATACTGCCAAATGCACCCGAGGCCTCTGCTGTGCTGGTGGGGATGTTTCAGTTGTTTCCAAAAGTTCGTCCCACACACTGCCGAATGCACCCCACACCGATGTTGCAAACGCGGGGATGTTCTGGTCGCTACCAGAAGTTCATCCCTTGCTAGTTGAACATGCCTGACACTGATACTGCACCGAAGGGGATTTTTCGGTCACTCTCGGAAGTTCGTCCCATGCACTGCCATACATACCTCATGATGCTGCTGCGCCAGTGGGGATGTTGTGGTCACTCCCTGAAGTTTGTCCCATGCACTGCAAAATGCAGCCGACACCTCTATCGCGCCCACGGGGATGTTTTAGTCGTTCCTCGAAAGTTTGTCCCGTACACTGCCGAACATGCCTGACACTTCTACCACTCCTACAGGGATGTTCTGGAAGCTCCCAAAATTTAATCCCGCACAATGCCGAATGTGCCCGAAGCTTTAGCCACACCCGTGGGGATGTTTGGGTCATTCCTATAAGCTCGTTACGTGCACTGCCGAATTTTCCCGACGCATCTGCTGAGCCTGCGGGGACACTCCTGAAAGTTCATCCCGCGCGTTGCCGAAAGCACCCGATGCCACTGTCTTGCCTGTGGGGACGTTAAAGTTGCACCCGGAAGCCTCTGCGTGCCCAGGGTGATGTTCCGCTAGCTCCCGGAAGTTCATCCCACGCACTGCAAAGGTGTCTTGCACCTCCGCCGCACCTATGCAGATGTTCCGGTTGCTCCCAAAAGTTTGTACCGTGCACTGCCCAATACACCTAAAGCCTCTGCCATACCCATGGCGATGTTCAAGTCAGTCCTGGAAGCTTGTCCTGTGCACTGCCAAACATGTCGGACACTGCAGCCATGCCCACGAAGATGTTCAAGTTGCTCCCGGAAGTTCATCCCCTACACTGCAAAATGTGCCCAATGCCCCTGTTATGCTTGTGGGGATGTTTTGGTCACTCTCTGAAGTTCTTGCTGCACAGTACTACAGTGTCTGATGCCTTTCTGAGCCCACAGGGATGTTACGGTCGCTCATCAAAGTTTGTACTGTGCACTGTCAAACATGCCTGATGTCTCTACACCCACCGGGATGTTTCGGCTGCCCTTGGAAGTTCGTTCTGTTCACTGTAAAATGCTCCCAATCTGCCGAACTGCAGGGATGTTCTGGTCGCTTTGGAGTTTGTCCCGCACACTGCCGACTGTTGAGAACCTTTGGAGGCAAAGGGAGCATGAGAGAATGCATGCAAGGCACCAGGCAGCAAGAGAGGCAGTAACAGGCCAGCATGTGTGCGCAACAAGCCTGCACGCAGCAAGCAGTGAAGCATGGCTAGGTCCTGACATAGTTCTAATCAATTGCAAAAATCAAAGCCAAGAAGAAGACTAGCATTGTCAAGACACGAAGGAAGCAATCCGAGTAGGAGAAGGAGAGTGACGGCATGAAGAACTCCAGCAGCAGCAGGACATCTTGAAAGGTTTACTTCAGCAAGATGACACACCAAAGAGAAGTCTTGTAGAGGAAGGACGCCACAGCAGAAGTCTAATCCAAGAAAGAAACGGTAAAGAAGAAGTCAGCAGCTGTAGGAAAGAAGATAAGATAAGGATAGAAGGACTTAGTCAAAGTAGGAATTCTAGTCTTAGTAGGAATTCAAGAAAGACCAAGAATCCTAGTTGGATTAGGAAACAGTGGGATAAGGTCTATCTTAATAATGATTTAATTGACTTAAAAAAGCTTCTAGACTTAAGAAAACATATCCTAAGTGGATAAGGAATTAAGTACTAGTTAGATTAGGATAAGGCTGTCTTAGGACTATAAATACAGCCCATTATTTGTGAGGAGGACATATGCTCGAATTTTGTTATTTCTCATTCTAATCAAGAATCAAAGCTTAGCATTCTTGCTCATATTCTTGTTTATGTTTTCGGTTATCTTTTAAGAGTTGTCTTGAGATAACTTGGGCTTAAGATAAGGTTAAGAGTTGTCTTCTTCAGCCAAGGCAAGTTGTGATAGGTTTAAAAGTTGTCTTGCCTATCCAACATATCCTTTATATATTAGTTAATCCTGAAGGACAACTTAGAGGACATAAATCTAAGAAAAGAACACAAGAATCAAATAGGACAGCAAGTTAGGAAGGTTTTTAGTAGGCGTGTTGACCCTAAAGTGTAGAAAAGTTGGGGAAAAAAGGGGACCCAACACGAATGCTCCTGAAGCCTCTGCTGTGCCCACGGGGATGTTTTAGTTGCACCCAGAAGTTCATCCCGCGCATGGTCCAACGTGCCAGAAGTCTCTGTCACACCCACGGGGATGTTCTGGTCATTCAAAGAAGTTTGTCCCAAGCGTTGCCGAATGTGTCCGATGCTTCTTCTGAGCATGTAGGGATTTTAGGATCACTCCCAAAAGTTTATCCTGTGTACTGCCGAACGTGCCCAAGGCTGTTGTCGTGCTTATAGGGATGTTCCAGTTGCTCCCAAAAGTTCGCCCCACGTGCTGCTGAATGCACAGGAAGCATATGCCGTGCCTGCAGGGATGTTCTAGTCGCTCACAGAAGTTTGTTTTGCACCCTGCTGAATGCGCCCGACACCCCTGCTATGCCCACAGGAATATTCCAGTTGCTCCCAGAAGTTCGTCCTGCACCCTACCAAATGCGCCTAACACCCCAGCTAGATTGTGCAGATAGATTAGATGTTGTGGGCACATTACTCTGTTACACCATTTAAACAGGAGTTTGTTGGTTGATTGTCATCTTATTGTTTAAGTTCATCAGCTTCATTTTGTATAGTCATGTCTGATTTGAAATTTAGCTGTAGTAAACTACTTTTCATTATCCTTTAGATTAAATTCTACTATTTGAAAATTTTGAAGATTGCTAAAACAATTTATGTACTGTAGATTTCTTGTGGGGTAATGATGGTTTTATTGAGCTTGACACTTGGAACTCTCTTGGGCTGGCATATCTACCTCATCATTCATAATATGACAACCATAGAGGTAGCTTTTGAATTTCCAAAGTTGGACGTGAAGCTTTTATATATATATATATATATATTTTGATTATTTGAAAGAATCTTATTTTTCCAGCATTACGAAGGAATATGAGCAGCATGGTTGGCTAGGAAATCTGGGCAGAGCTATCAACATCCATTTGATGTTGGTGCATACCAAAACATTACCTTGGTACTCTCTCTCTCTCTCTCTCTCTGTGCATCAGCATGGACATGTATGTATTGAGTCTGGATGTCAATAGACATTCCATACAGATCGAGGCATAGCTGTAATGTACCAATAATCGTAATTTGCCTTCCTTTTTGATCAGGTATTGGGTCCAAACATGATGACATGGTTATGGCCCACGGCAGTAAGCGATCTCAAAGATGGATCTCGCTTTCCTACTTTACGTCACAGTTCATAGAACATTTTCTGTCTCCTGTCAGATCCATTAGTGAGTGGCATCCGGTGCTTCTTGTTTGGTATAGAAGGAATTTGCAATTTGTTCATTGTTCTATTTGGCCGGAGAAGTTCCTGTCTTGTCTGCCTTGCTAGAGTATCAGCCACAACATTTCTTTCTTTTTTGCCTTTTTTTTGTCACGTGAAATACATAGAAATTGTTGATTAAATACATTTAGATGTACTGCACTACATTGTTGTCATGGTGGGCAGTATAGAGCATGTGATTCTCCATGAAAGGAATTCCTGTTTACATGGCCAATTGAGAGCTTATAACGAGTTATTTTCATTCAATCATTATCAACACCTCTTTCCCAAGTGTTTGATAATTTTGTGATCCCCAAGATTTTATGTGAAGAATTGCTTCTATTATTTCTTAGCAGTAACATAATTTGTTTTGTGCGTTCCTTATAAATTGCTTCAACTGATCGGTGTAGAGGGCTTTCTTCAATGATCAGCATGGTTGTATAAAATCATCTATTACGACCTCCTGTGCATGCTTACACGCAATTCTTTTTCCTTTTTTTGGGAGCAAAATATGAAATAAGGTCTTACTACAGCACTGCAGGGTGATAGAGACTGCTGTCTGGTTCATAATTCATAGATAAGATTATAATTTGGAGAGTCTAAGGTGAATGCATACTTAAAATGACAGCAAATGCCAATTCTAGAATTCATGGCATCTAACATCATCAAACGGACCCTATCCTAAATAACGGATAAGCCAGGCCATGTGCTCATGAAAATTCGGTAAATGAACTTGCAGCAGAAGTCGGACCCGGCATACAATACTATTGGTTACGCTTAGGTAAACAAATTACCAAAAACATGATAATAGGCGATCATTTGAGCTCTCCAAGTTGCTCAATCTAACATTTCACCGTTGGAACCAGTCTTAAGTAAACAAAATTGGACAAAAATTGAGAAGCAGACCATCCTCATACAAACTGACCAGCTGTCAGATTTAACCACAAGTAAAGAACTAAGATCCCAACAACTTGAGTTTTTAGTTAACACCATATCAAATTTCTATGCAAGTAAAATGATATTGATGATTGTCATCATCTGTTCATGAAAGACGGGTTGAGTTTGAGTGATCGCACTTCCTTCTCAAGGTTTTCACACCGCTTCAAGACTGATTGCATATCAGACGGAATTGCTGCTGATAAATTCCTTTCCTTTGCCTCTGCCATCCTACAACACCAAGCTGTACAATGTAAGTAAAATGTTTCCATTTATAACCATCATTTAGCATTTGCAGATACATTTCATCTTTTCCAGTTTTGACAAAACAAAAGTAGAGGACATTGATGATTGATCATATGCTTGAAAACACATGCAACGAACAATGCCATTTGCACGTTCAACTTTCAAGAAAATGATGATAATTATCAAGTGAAATAGAAAGCCAAAAGATTATGAATAATCTTAATGAAATGGAGAGTATAAAAGAAGTGGATTTAAACCCTAAAAGCATCCAAAAGTCATGATCAGGTAACTGGAAGCTGGTTTCTGATTAGCAACAAATTGGTCCAACTTTGATCGAGTCAAAAGAAAATATATACAGTTAAGCCAAAAGATGATATATTCCAATTGGGGTATGGTCTAGGCAGTTTTCTGTTTTGACCCAAACAAGTATTTACTTCAGAATAAACTCAATGATTTAAGGTGTATGGACCTAGTGTTGCTCTAGTCACCCAACAAAGTGCTAAAAGTCAATAAGAAAAATCCTTTATAAACAGCCGGGGCAAGAAAAAGTTGAGAATCCCTTGACATCAAGATTTTCTTTTGGTTGGTATTAAATATTGACTACGGTTTAGTGATGCAAATGGTCATCAAGGTTAAATGATTTGTAAATAGACAATGATATCAAAGCATCACACAAAAGTAAAGGATATGTGCCCTAAAGTTATCAGATAACTTCACATACTTCCTTGAACGCTCCACCCTACACTTTTTTGTGGGGTCCCATTTCCTTGCTGTATAACACATAATCGCAAGGTTTAATTAATATGGTAATTAGTAAAATTAGAATTTCATATGAAGTATTTAAATTACATGTGGGGTACAAAATAAACAACTATAGGAAACTATGAATATTTTTATCGAACTACAAGGAAAAAGAAATGCTAGGTATATCTAACATTGCTGCTAATACTTTTTCCTGAAGCACAAGAATGTGCCTGTTAAAATTTTTTACATCTGTAAAACCACCATTTGAATGAACAACACATTATAATCATTCAGTCTTGATCAAAAGATTTTTGATTTGAAACTTACAATCTTTTGAGCAAAAAATTGCATTCAGTATTTCAACAAATGTACTTCCAATTGAAAACTTTGTTATCATTATTGTGATGACTCCCTTCCATATGTTTTTAGTTATTTGCAGGGTCTAAGATGTCCCTTCAATTGGAAAATAATCTCATTATTGTATAGAATCACGGGGTTCAAAGGCTGACAATGAAGTAATCAAGAACTAGCCAATTGTTTATCCGAAACTCCCGGGCTATTTAAGATAAGCATTTCAAAATTTCAAATGTGATAGCTAATATAGCACTAATATTTTCCGCCAGCATCCTCTGTTTCTGGTCCTTTTGTGCACTCTTGCAAGATGAACTGTAATGTTTTATAATTGTTTACCTTGCATTTAGTCAGAGTTGCTTAAAGTCGAGAAATAGATTGTCTCTAAATTTCATATCATATTGCAAAAGCTTTTATTTAAGAACAAATTCTTGCTAACTGAAACATGAATGGGAAAGCAAAAGTTCATACAGGCGAAGGCCAAGCATAACTTTGTACCTGATCCAGCTGATTCACAGATCCATATCGCACTAGCCCTCCCCCCTGCTAAAATGTCCCAAACAAAAAAGAAAGGTGGGAATGGGTAAAATATTTAAAGGTACCGGGTCAAAGGCTTTAACAAAAAACTGCGCTTACAATCCAAAACTAGACAATACCTTTCTATCATCCTTCAAATTGTCAATTATTCGTTCTCTGAAATTTGCAGTTCGGGGAAGATCAAACTAGCATAAGATTACTATCCATTGTGCAAAAGTTTCATGTGCTATGGAAACCAATTAGAACTTTTATTGGACTTCCCATTGTGTCCAAACTATTCATGCTCTATGTGCAAAGAACAGAAAACATGATAAAGAGAAGAAAAATATCTGCTACACCTTCTGATATTATTTTAGATAAATGGACAAGTAAAAGGCATTCAATGGCAATTCCTGATATGATAAGATGTACGCTTCGAGTCCCAACGCTCTAGTGTAAATGGTGAAATGGTGAAGGTGGATTGCATTGGTGCTCAGCTAAAATTAATTAGAGCAGCTTTCTATTGTGATCATGACGAGGCCAACTGATGAGAATGCCAGAACCTATCACCAAAGCACAAAACTCTATTTTGATGGATGACAACAACAAATGGAAATGCTTGAGTCCATATATTCATTTTCATCAAGTAAACCTTTTGCCTTTTGGTCTAGAACCATTTTTCTGAACTCCTGCCATTTCCAAGTTGTCTCCTCGAGCTCTCACAAATGCTTAGAGTTTGGCTTGAGTTGCTGGGACCATCACAGGCATCAAAACCAGATGAGAGTACTGATGCAGCAGTAGAAGATCGCTCTGGGATAGTTCCCGAGAAATTGAGCTTAGCTGAATTGTGTTTACAAAACCTTTTAAGTCAAGATCTAAAGATCCTTGAATTGTTTGTAATGCCCCATGATCCTTAACTTGCCCAGAAGACGATTCTTGTAAAGTTCCTGGCATGTCATGAATATGATTTCCATGTCCTTGATGGAAACTATTATTGGCTGTAACTTCTTGAGCTTGATAAATAACATTAGAATCTGCTTCATCTGCATTACCAGTTTGAGTGTTGAATGTAGATGATTGTGAGTTGGATGGAGATATGAATGTGCCCATTTGGTTTGGAATTTCACTCACAGGAAGGTCAATATAGCGATTTGGATTTGCAAATTCTTTCAATTTATTGCACCATGCCCGGAAATATTATGCATGGCTTCCACGCCTGTTGTTGTTTGAGCATTTTGCATGGCAGCGTACCTTCTCCTGGAAAAGGTTGAAATCATATTGTTGTGTTGTGTGGTATGTGATGTATTATGTTACAGGTGTCAATCATGAATGTGGTTGTGACGTGGGGAGGAGGGGATAAGAATAAGATTTTATTTGAATATATTATTATTTAATTAATAATAAAATCATCAGCAAACAACACAGGCAAGATCTTGGATTATTAATAACTTGATAATGTTCTGGGAGTGCATGTAACATAAAATGATGGGGACATGCAATGATGTTGCATATTATGTTTTTAGTGAGAGCTAAGATCAGTTGATTGTCTTGGTTCGAAAAGAGTTCACGTAAATGTGGTAACATGTTTAAATTAAAAATAAATAATAAATATTGTCAATATAAAAAGTAAATTGTTCATTTGTTTCTTCAGCATCTGGCTATGCGAAGAGACAGCTAAAATAGTGTAGTGTGCAAAACGACAGCGTTTAACTCCCTGTTTGGTCTAAGAACATGTTTGTTTACTCTTACTTCAAAACGCGTTTTTAGCCCACTTTTAAACACTACACCGAACCTCTCCAAAGGCGGTACTAAAAGAGAATTTATCTCATGTTTCTCCCTACAATTACAAAGTGACTGAGTCGATGCTGATCTATGACGTGGAAAATAACTATTGGCTGCCACCCACGGTTAATCATGTGCTCAGCTAGCGTGAATCCCAAGCTCCAACGGCTACATATTTAGGGCTCAAAGCCTTTTCTGTAGTCCAGGAAGGGCAAGCAATGAGAAGTTCGACTAAAGCAAGGCTCCAACGGTTCCTTCAGCGGCTGCGGGTTAATTATTTCAAATTCGTGTTTGGTTGTCAAGAAACCTTGGGGAAAAAAGATAAGCAAGACGAGTTAGCTTTGATATTTGGATACTTCTCTTTGGAAATGTAAGTTTACTTATTTTTTTTCTTTCTTGGCTATGAGCGGGAATGCAGGTCAATAGAGTTGAATTACGTGGTTGCGAAACCAAGTACAGCAATGAAACTAAAGGATTTGGGGTATTTTCATCGAATGAAGTTTCTGATGGTAATTGTTAGTTGAAACCATTTGTGCATTAAGTATTTGAAACCGTTTCCTGCACAATTTAAAATTCTAGGTAGTCGTCATTTTTCTTTTTCTTTTTCTTTCATTTGATAAAAGCGTTCGTTAGGTTTCATTTGATAAAAATCATGCCCAGCATGAACTCTAGTTTAATTAGGTTAACTTCTTACTATTGGTGCAAACTGTAATAAGGCACCAAATATGATGCTATGTTAGATTTATTTATTATTTTTGTTAATCTAGTCAATACACATTTCATTCTTGATCTGTTTGGTTGCTGACGATTGGCTGAAAAAAAATGTAAACTATAACTTGACACGCCTTGAAATGTTACTTTTTTCTCGTTTCCTTTTTCTAATTATTATTATTTTGAAATCAAATGAATGGTATCTTCCTTTGATCAACATTGAAAATGGAACAGGGGTTCTGCTGGTTGTTCCTTTAGATTTGGCTATAACACCAATGAGAGTTTTGCAAGACCCTTTTCTTGGGCCAGAGTGTAGGGCAATGTTCGAAGAAGGAGAAGTAGATGATAGGTTCTTGATGATTTTGTTCCTAACTGTGGAACGTCTCTGTAAGAACTCTTCATGGAAGCCGTATGTACAATATACTGTAGTTGGGTTTTCATTTGATATTTCTTTGTGTTTCAGTCATTGAGATTTAGTTGAGCTGAAGGTTATATCAGGTACCTTGATATGCTTCCTACTATTTTTGGAAACCCACTATACAGATGATGAGCTTTTGGAGCTTAAGGGGACAACCTTGTATTGGGCAACTGAATTGCAGGTAAGAGGTCCTAATTGGATGGATAAATTTCTTATATGTTGCCTTTAGTGGTATGCCATCAGAAAGAATATGATTGTTTAAGAATTTGTGAACTGTTTCTAAACATCAAGGACAATTTATATGGTCCATTTCAATATGACATATTTAGCAAATAACTATGCAGATCAGAGTTATACTCCACGGGTTATCCAAATTTACATTTATTTTATGTTAGTGCTTCCACCTAATTTTAGGTTTTACTTCTAAAATTGGTGGTGATAATAAAAGGAGCACTTTGAAATGTTATTTTTATTAAACACAAACCATACAACAAAATTTGAATTTTGTGATGGAATTAAGATCTATGTGGCTTCTCTTTTAGCTCCTTTTTTTTTATGAAAGTCAAACTATCATTTTTGCTCATGTGGTCCAGATGTTATCAATATTATTGCTGGCAATATGGTGGATTACATGTGGGTTATGTAGGGTTCTCAAAAGCATGTTTATGTTATAGAAGCAAAAGTTATCGTCTTTGTGTGATAGCAAAGTGAAGGATTCGGTGAAGAAACTTTTAATTCTGGATGGGGATTCAGAAAGGTATTTTTCATAGTTTTTTTTATTTCATTGATAAATAGTGGGAATCAAATTTTTTTTTGTTTTATCCAGTCCTTAATGCAGTACATGTGAGTATTTAGCATATTCTTCCATTTGTTGGATATGAAGTATTTGATTTACTTGTATAATTTTATTGTATGTTATTGATATAAATTTGAAATAATTCTCTCTTGATCAGTTTGCTCGAAGAGCTTCTATCTGTTGGGGACTGACAGTAAAAATATCCTGGCATGTACACTTTACTTATCATCTTTATATAGCATGAATGAGGAAATGTCACCATTGTTACTTGTGATATCCGCCACTCATAGTTTAATGAATTTGTTATTGGTGTTGGCTATGCGAAATGTTGCTTAGGTGAAATTGTTTGGAATAATTGGTGAACATTGGGCAGCAAGATATTTATCTATTTACTGTGAAAATGGTGTAATGATAAAGTCAAGTTTCGAACTGAGAAACCAACTTTAGTTTTTGACGACTTTCCTTATTATTTGCCTTTGCTGCTTTGCTTCCGCTTGCACAATAGGTGGAATACGAAATTTTATCATCTTATCATTTGATGAATGGCATTTGGTAGACAAGATGGTGTCGCATGCTGGATCAACGAATATGAGAGATTTCAATACGTTGTCTTCGTTTTGCTACTAGTAGTTAATTCAAGTATGCTTGGTTTGGATTTTGTGGTCTTCTGTTCGATGTTTTTCAACTTCTACTATTGTTAAATCAGGCTCAATTTATTTACGTATTTCAATACATTATAAGATGCTTTAGTCCTGACACATAACTGACTTCTCTTTCTCTTGATGCTTGTACCTTTTATGTGTGAAACCTCTGCTGGCACACTATGCTTTAACCTCCTATTGGCATCTTGGTCTTTTTAAAGATGTTTCATCCTTAGCATTCTTCATAAGTAAGCCAAACAATCTACAATGTCAACTTTTCTTTATAACCCGGAAACATCTGTATGATGTGCCTCTTCACCTCTCCCTGTAATTTTTCTTTGTGATTAGTTTCACATAGAATGTATATTTCTTTCAAAATAATTGGATGTGGCCTTGGCTTGATTGTTATAAGTTGACTGCAAAAACCTTTTTGTGCTTTCTTTATTGCACTTTTCTGATATTGATGCATGTGCAAAACAACCTTTACCAAATGTTCTAAAAGATAGTGATTGGCTCATCTTGTTGCAGGAATTATTATATCTTTATGGATTTATCATTAACAACAATCCAGATGATTATTTGATGGTAATTTCATTTATTTGGATTGATTTGTTCTGTCAAGTTGCATGTCCATACAAGATTGTGGGCCTTTAAAGGATTTTCTACTTAATAGATGAGTGATCCTTGCAGGTCCATTACCGTGTGGAGGCAATTCAGAGTGTTCCATTTTCTGATTCCAAAGCACTGCTTCTTGATGCACAGGTCAGCTATTTATGAGCACTTAATTGTTGGTCTTTTATGTATTCAGCGAGAGAGGTATCATTCTGGACTACGAGTTTTCCTCTTGAAATTTGCTTCAATGATAAATGGTTAGAGTTTATAGAAGGTTGAGTTGCGGTGTATATTGCCAAAATCTTTGCTGGAACATGGATTTTTTGCAGCTGGCTTCCCAAAAGCTGAAGCCAATGACAAGGATAAAGCTAATCCTATCTGCAATTTTGGTTGGAGTGATCAGCGCAGGACGCCCTCTTATTTAAATAAGCTGGTTTTTCTTGAGAATTTTTTAACTGCATTAAGGGCCATCGCCATGCAGGAAGACGAGCATTCTAAGGTTTCTTCATTGCTCAAAGAGGTACAGCTTTGCTTGTCTTTTCTTCTCTAAATTTTTTGGTGTTCTTGTTGCTTTTCCTACTGAATACACAAGCCATTTATTATGTATTAGTATTTATGTTGCATGCAAATAACTCTTAGGCCTGCAACTGGAGTGTTCTATTATGTTTCCCGTCAAGTAGCTTTAAAATCATCTTAAAGCAACAAAGGCATTGACATTTATATTCAAAAGTATGTATAATTTGATGGTTATTGTGTGCAAAATGCTTGTTAGGTTTCAGCGGTGATAGCTTTTCAGGCGTGGGATTTAGCATACTCATACTGCATCATTACCTAATGGGTGCGTGATGACTGGCAACCATCATACATACATTTGAATTTTCCTTTTTCTCTGGTGATTGGTTCATTTGTTAAAACAGAAGGTGAAATGCATTCCTTTTGGCACAAATGCTTGTATGTTTGAATCCTTTACTTTCTTTGGTTCCTTCCTTGATTGGAATCCATCATTGTTTTGAAAGCTTGTTGGCTTTGGAGAGAGGCAACCATCTGATATGGAAGTCAGAGCAGCGGTATGGGAGGCTTGCGGGGATTCTAGAGCTTTGCAATCGCTTGTTGATCTTCTTCATATGAAGTAATATCTGGAAACCTTTTGGTTTACTTGTGGTTTGAATCTTTGTGGTAAACTAGGAGGTTCTAAATTAAGAAATTCACACATTCAATCCATAATCAACTCCTTTTCTTATGATTCCCTCTGTCTTATTGGCTCTTTTAGGAATATCTGTGTTATATTGAGTGAAACTGATGTTAAGGCAAAAAGGAAATCTAAAAAGAAAGAGCAAAAAAGAAAAGAGGTGAGGGAAACACCCAAGGGAGAAAATAGAGTTGGATCTTACAGAACCTTTAGCTAGTTTTGAAAATTATGTGATAGTGTTTGGCTTCAAGCAATTCTGAAAATTATGAGACAGGAGTGTTTGGTTTCAAGCAATTATGAAAATTATGAGATAGGAGTGTTTGGTTTAAGGGTTTAAGCTATATGCGAATCTAAAATACTTGGGAAAAGTGGTAAAGTTGGTGAAAACTTTTTAGCTATTCAAATTCTTTCTCGCCCTAGTGGACTTGCTAGTTTTTTCTTTTAAGTTGTATTAATTACTTTTTACAAGGTTTATATTACGCTTCTGTTGCCAAATCAATCAATAAGCTTGTTGGAATGCAAATGGATCACTCTTTTTATGCAAAATAGATTGTTGGAGAAAAGAAGGATGCTTAGACTTCTTTTATTTGTTTATTTATCATTACCTTGCTAGCTTAAGTTTCTGTCAACCAAGAACCTCAACACTAGTCATCTTGGTTTAAATTAATTGCTCAGGCGAGTAGGTGGAGTTTAAGTAAGTCAATGGCCAGCAAACAAACAATTTTTGCAAACCTTGTTAGACCATTATCTCTAATATTTTTCTCACCTTGAACTCTGAACAGGATGAATCTCAGCGTTGGACAATTTTTTGTCCACAGTCAATGTACAAGGAAGAGGTGCTGCGATCCATGATAACTTCTTGTTAGCCAGATTTTCAATTGCTAGAGCAGAAGAATGTCAATAGTTGCATGTTTATGCCTTATTTTTGATTTTGCGCTTGTCATTAATCGTGTAGAGCCAAGTAGTAATGATACATCAGATAGTTAACATAGGCAATCAACTCCACACACCAATCGATTAGATTTTGCTTGTCCCTATTCTAGTTATTTTGGAATCAAGATCACTAAAAATGAGAAGTTGGCAGGTTTCAATCAGATGGTAGATTTTAGTGGGGAAGAATGTCTTGAGGGAAAAATGACTTCCACCAAAGGTGCAGATTATGGTTTAGACATTTTTGTACAATAGCCCGCATCGATAACACAACAACAAGAAGAGAAAGGGCAGCAACAATTTTTTGTACCTGAGCAGTTAAAGCAGCATCACGAAGGCCATGATATCTTCGCCGCCAAAGGAGTAGATATTAATGAGTTTTATTGATGTTCAAAAGTATGAACTCAACTATTCACTGACGAGAATTTTGATTATCTCTGGTAGATCAAGGGGTTTGCTTCTAGGTATTTAAATGCCAACTTTTTGAAGCTTTATCTAATGTGTTTTATTTCAGTATATCTTAATCTAGTTTTTCACTGTTAGTACCACAAAAGCAATGCTGATATATGTGTCTCTTGATTATTGAATTTAGCGACAGAGAAGCTGCTCAGGAAAGGATTTATTGATTACTGTTGTTTTTCTAAACAGACAAATGCAGGTTTAGGTTTGCTTGTTAGCATTGCGCGGAGGATTAATAGGTTGTTTTGTTTCTACATACGAGTCATGTTTAGATTCTGCAAATGAAAAATTTGGTGAGTATAGTTTGATGATAAACTTGAAAGATCCATAAAATATCATTGATTATATCCATGAATCCGTTGCTGTTGGATATTGCAATCATGAGGATGATGCACACTTTTTAGTAGCACACAAGTTGAACAACGTTGGGAACATTGCCATACGACGTCGGTTCAAAACTTTAAATGAACGACAAGTCGTTTCCTTTTCAACACTATTAGCATTATGTTGTTACTCATGATGTATAAAAATTTGTAGAGTTGGCATTTCCACTATGGATAGACATCATCCCAAAGACCACCTCACTTTTCTGGATTATTATTTATCATCTACGGTTTTACCATTGTACAGTGAACATTTGAAGAGATTTTTGCCTTTTTTTCTTCAAAAACTAATTTCTTCTAAATCTGGGGCAATGCAGGAATTTTACCTTCATAAGGTCGGTGGCATGAGTGGCTTGAAAGCTACGCCCTGTGTGCAGGTATATAAAGCCCCCTTTTATGAGCCACCTGCCCAAGTTCGATCTTTGCCAGTCAGAAATCCAGTGAGATAACGGTATCAAGTCTCGGCCACTTGTTGCTTACTGCTCTCTCTGATAGTGAGACATTCTTCTTTGGGGCTAAATGTGTGATAAAAAACATTCGACCCAATTCAAAAGTAAGCTTATGGTAGGCTTATTTGCTCACTTGAGAAATCATTTATTTTTTTATTTTTATGTGCTCACGTTATTATGAACATAGTAATGTCACAATTAGATGCATTTAGCAATTGTTGGTGGCCAAAGGTCTTAAGTGTTCTCGTTGGATGTCTTATATTATTGTGGTCTCTCTTAGCTTTTCAATGACATTTTTTTAGACTGAAAAAATGGTACGATAGAACTATTCTACTATGTGATTTTTGCATAGCACCATATTTGAAGTTATTAATTCAATCATATATATTCTCTCACAATGCTGTGTTATATACTCGCTTCAAGTTATCATTTTTACAGGAACGTCTCTTTAAGTACCTATTCATGTTTGTAGCTCCAAAATCCTTCTAGTTTAGCATGTTCTGTATCCCTTTTGCTATTTATGAACTACAACGAAATTTTCTATTGCTGTTAACACGAAATTGGCATCCAAATAAAGATCATGACACATAAAGGCTTATTATTGGACACATAGGAATGCTGTTATCTGCATTTTGATTCATTCTTCTCAGCAAAATCCACGAAGGTTGAATTGTGATTGGGCTAATAATTTTTTTTAATATTGTTATTTTTTCCATGTGTGTTTAGTTGAAGTTTATAATCAGCTATCTGCATTAGAATTTTCATCTGAGTGAGACCTGTGATTGGGAAAGCGGTGGTAGAGATTTCTGTTCAGAAGATTTTGGCAAAAGATAAAAGATATAGAGAGTTGTTGGTAATAGCTTGTATAATGAAGATTACAACAGACAGGTCTGGGCAATGTGAAAATTGTTGAACCGTTGTCAGGTGAGGGGCTTTTTATAAAATATTTCTAGCAATATTGTTTGTTATCATTCTTATCTTTGGTTTCTATATTTAAAATGCTGTCTGTAATGTTGATAAAGTCCTGTGGATGAAATTTTAGGAAAGGCTCAGAGAAGAGAGGAAAGGTTATTTTGCCCCAGCTAACTGTTTCTCTCTATTAATTTATGTTCCTTTGCATATACATCTGTCAACATTATCTTTCAATTGGATAGCAAATGTGAGAATATTATTCTATGCAGGAACCACTTGAATGCTACTGTATATCAGATATTGAAGCTGGTCTTGGGCTTAAGAGGAAACAGTTGATAGCCATTTCTCTTTTGGTTGGTAACGACCATGATTTAAGTGGGGTACAAGGAATGTGGATTGATGCAGCTCTTCATTTTGTCCCAAATTTTAGTGAAGATGAGATATTAAATAGGTTTGTTAAAATATCAGTTCTTTGTTATTTTTAGTTTGAAAGAATGTCATAGTGGAGTGATATTGAGTGATGATCTTTATTTCATTTATTGAAGACAAAGTTTCTTATAGTTTACATGGCATAGGTAATGGCGATGTTCTGAAATATCGGGGTTTTATTAAATCTATTGATGATGCTGCACTCTATTCAGATGAAAGCTTGTGGATGATAAAATCTTCTCATTGCTCCTTCTGTGGGCATCCATGCAGTAAGAGAGCTCATCATCTCAAGTTTTCATGTCAATATTGTGGTAATGATGATAATGAGCATTGCTTGAAAAAATTAGAAGGATTTAAATGTAATTGCTCCTATTGCCATTTGGTACGACTTCTTTGTCAAAGCAATCCTTTAATAAGAGGATGTAAATATGGTATATCAATATTTGGATGGTTTTATTTAATGTATTATCTTTTGAGTTGCTTTCACATTTGCATTTTATTTTTTGTTATGTGCTTCTTCTTGTATTTTTCCTTAAAATCTTTTCATGTTTATTTGAATAAAAATCAAAAAGAAAAGGAGCGGAGGAAGCATGAAAGTTGGTGGATTAAAGTTTGCAACAAGATTACAATGGAGTCAAATTTCTGAAATGATGAAATTATCCAAATGCATCTGTGCAAGAAAAATGAAAACTTTATTGGTATGTTAGTAGTTGTTTGTGTGCATTAAAGTATTGATGATAATCATTGTTATGAACATTTTTTATGTCAGTTATTCGACATTATTTACAAATACCAAGTAATTCAACAGTTGAAATGGTTTTAAAAGGAGTTGAAAATTTCTTTTTGTTCTACTAGAAAGATTGCTTCTTGTACTATATCACTTTTCCTCGGCAGTTGGATCGTGCTTCAAATATTTGTTTTTGCTTTTGCTGTTTGGATTTTTTAAAGTTTATCCTTCTTCAGAGGCAAAGAGATCATTGTTAGGAATACCATTTGATGCATGGAATTTGAGTTGCATTCCTTGATATTTTTGTATAATTTGTAAGGCTTTGTTTTTATCTTCTTAAGTAGTTGTAAATGTCTTATTTGCTTTCCTTATCTTGCTGCAGCTACTGATGGTCAGTTAATATCATGGGGAAGCCCAAAAATTGAAATGCTAGTTGAGTTCTAGTTTTCCATTAGCTCTGGGAGCCATCATACATTCGCCAGAAGATGCTTCCTATGTTATCCACTGTTTATTTAAGAGACATAGCCACAAATCAACTAAAAGATTTGTTGTACGGTCAATATGAATTTCATTTCGTTCATCGCGTGAAGATAAGGTATGGACATCAATCTTATGTTGTTAAGTGGAAGACGGCCCCTTCTTTAAGGGGCAATGTTACAGTCCCTGTTGAAGATTCTGATTTGCATCAAGAAGAGGTTATGGAAGTCGATGGATGCATTGATCTGTTGGATGAGTCCTGTAGTCCGTAGATTTATGTTGATGATGGGTGCTGGTTTTTGGTGACTGATGAAAATATGAAGCTTGTGCATTCTGCTTTTTCAGAAGAAGTAGACAGGTCATTGCAAGAGAAGGTATACTTTGGTTGGTTTGTGTAATTTGTTCCTCTCCTCTCCTTTATTTCTTTAATTTGCAAGGGGAGGTATCTTCTGATTCTGCATTAGTTTTGCTGTGAATTAGAATTAAGATGTTGTAGAATGATGGCTTTGAACCCAAAATATCTGGTGATTACCATTGGAGTGGGTATCCCTTGAATGGTATAGTCTTACTTTAAAGTTGAAATTGAAGTCATACTTGGATGCTATCCAGAGATGGTGGAATTTGTTGCCTAGGACAGGGGACTTTTGGGCAAGTCTAGGAGGCTGTAGTACAAAATTGAGTATCCTTATGTCCCTTTTTCTTGGTGGAAGAAATATAAAGAGAAAAATTGGTAGCTATTCATTATATGGATACTTAAGTGATTGAATAAACTTTTTTTTTAAGTAGTCGGTATATAGATGAATGTAGTTAATGCTAGGCTCTTTTTGAATAAGCAAATGTTGTTGAGATGAGTTAGTTGACGGAAAAGAATGAATTATATAATTTAATTGGAGCATCTATTAAAGATTTTTGAAAGTCAGGGAAGATAGATTAATTAAAATTGATGGCTTTAACAAGGGTCAGTGTTAGCTTTTATTGAAGTGAAAGAACAGGGGGCAGTATGGTGGCTTGACATAATGATAGAGATGCTTCTTTTCCAGGTATAAGTTTATAGGCAATTGAGCAATTATAACTAATCGGGTATCATCATAACATTTTCAAAATTCATGATGTTTTTTTATCGTGGTCATTGGGGTTCTTGCTGAACTAATGATATTCTGAAATCAATATCCTCTTGAGCTGCTACGTGAATATCCTTTTTGTTCTGTGAATTCACAGGAACTGAAAGAGTTGAAAAGAAAAAAAGACTTCAAGTTTATGATCTGAAGAGTTCAATGGGAAGTTAGAATCACCAAAATCAAAGGGCGTCCAGCTTAGTATGATTGAATTTTATCCTTCGGCCAAAGTACAATTCCATGTGAAATCATGTGAAGATTTGACCTAGATGTTCAGTTCAATAAAGAACCTAGATGTTCACTGTGGAAATGCCATGCTATTTTTTTTGGGTACGTGCAAAGTAACTAAGCATGTATTTCCCTCTTTAGGTAGCAGTAGTTCCTTGCATATTACCCTGAGTCTCCATTGACTGAGCAATAAGCAACCCAAAGGCACGCGAATCATGCCAGGAGAATATTTTTTTTCAGTCTACAGATACTGCAGTGCTAAACAAGTCTATGCACTGTCATCTTACAGAATTTAGAAGGTGAATAGTATTCTTGGAAGGTAACTTATTTAAGGTATTCATTTATTTGTTTGTTTTGAAGATTTTACAATCTTCTTGCTTTCGATACTCATTATCTTGTGATCTTACTCATGTCATTTGATATAGCAGCCTTAGTGGCCATAAATGACTTGCCAGATATGCGTTTGACTTTACTTACATGATTATTTAAGTGTTATTGTCCTTATATAGTGGCCTCTGATCGTTTATGATATATTCTAGTTAAATAAAGGTTGCCTAAAACATTCAACAACTCTTTTTTTATCTGTTGTCAACATAGGATCATTTCTCAAGTTTCAAGTATAAGTTTTTGGTTTAACTTTGTACTCAGTTATAAAGTATTAGTACATATGCCAGTGAGTTTTGTTGGTTATTCTTGGCCAAAGAATAGATAATCCATCAAATACACAGAAGTGGAATAAAAATGTGTTTCTTTGGTAGTATATATTATCATGCCAAGGTTTACTCTTTAAAATACACTAAATATGCTCTCAAGTCTTACAGAGTAGCATAGTTCGATTGTCTTAACTCATGAAAGTAAGAAGGCAATTTTAGTTGAATCCAGTTGAAACGCTATGCTTGCGACCAAGATGTGTTAATGTTTTGCTTATGGACGGTGATTCAACATGTCTTGCGATTCTATCAAAAATACTCCATGGTTTTGGATATAATAGTGTATATCTGAATTTCCTTGTTTTTTTTTAATTTTCACCAATTTCTCATCCAAATCTTAATAAATTAAGGAAATATCCATCATCTTTTTTGCTACTTCCCTACTTTCTGCATTTTTTTATGCACTCTAATGGTGTAACAAGAATGTTATATTCCAATGTGACGTTCGCCATTTCTTTTTGTTGCTTTGGGGAATGGGAAACTAGATGATTCTCCTTATTCTCAGAGATTTAATTGTGGTTGTGGCAAGAAAGCAAAATCTCAGATACTGAGATTGACAAAGAGAGATTGATACCTACTTCTCATCATTTTCGATTCAGTTACATAACCTGTGTACATATGGACATGGTCAGTATACAAATCTTTCAATTCTTTATTCCCTTTTTTCCTCTTCCTTTATAGTAGGTTGAAAAACAGCGTTGGTTGATATTTTGTAGTTGTGACATTTTTTTTCATTTGTAGCTTCTTGCAAAAATTTCTCGCTCTGATTTTGTCTGTAGTGATTACTGCTTGAAAGAGCAGGAGAAATGTCCAAACTGACAGTTATGAGTAAGTAGTTATCAAGGTGCAGTTTTTTTTTATCACTATTCTTTTAAACCAATGGTGCACACTTTGCCTCTCTCACAATACTTGCTTCCAATGTGTTTTCGTTCCTAACAAGTCATGTCAGCCAATGACAACGAAAAGGACATGTTAGGTGGTTTGTTTAAAGGAGCTTCATTTTATGTTCTGAGGCTAAGAACCATTGAACAATATAAAATAACTTGGAACTGCATTTTATGTTTTGAAGCTAATAACCATTGAACAATATAAAATACCTTTGGCAGTTAGCATTCTCAAACAAAATAGATTCAATGCTAAATGCGGAAGAAGTGTGTAGCATACAGTTAACCAGATGCTTGCAAACAAAAGAAAGCAGAATCATTGGGATGCTGTAAGGAAAGAGCCAGTAGATATGGACAAAAACAAAGCGAAAGATAATGATGATATTCAGTCCTGAAGAAGCCAATACTGATTTGGATGAGGGAGTTACACAACAGATTCTTACAAGTTGTTGGAGTGTTAGGCATTGATGGTATAAAGTTTCTGGGTTTGAATTCTATATTTTCTGTTCTATTTTGTACTGTTGGCAAAATTAATTTTGAGCTATTTTCTTGTTTTATTTTTGAACTTAGGAGCACATCCAAAGAAAATTTTTCAACATATGAATGTCCGGGACTAAAGAATGAAAACATTTTGAGCCATATACAGTTTTGTACTATAGAGAGAGAGATAAGTGAGTCCGCAATTATTTTAGTTCCTGTGTTTGCATATATTTTCCTTGATTCTCCCTTCAACATGACTATAAAATAAGGTTTAGTAGCAGCATTGTTTGACCAAAATGAAGTTTTCATAAAATTAGAATTTGCAGAAATATTGCCTCTCCTTGAATAAAAAGAAGATGCAGAAAAGAACTTGAACAGGATGAATCTCAGCGTTGGACAATTTTTCGTCCACAGTTAATGTACAAGGAAGAGGTTCTGCAATCCATGATAACTTCTTGTTAGCCAGATTTTCAATTGCTAGAGCAGAAGAATGTCAATAGTTGCATGTTTATGCCTTCTTTTTTATTTTTTGCTTGTCATTAATTGCGTAGAGCCAAGTAGTAATGATACATCAAATAGTTAACATAGGCAATCAACTCCACACACCAATCGGCAAGATTTTGCTTGTCCCTATTCTAGTTATTTTGGAATCAAGATCACTAACAATGAGAAGTTGGCAGGTTTCAACCAGATGGTAGATTTTAGTGGGGAAGAATGTCTTAAGGGAAAAATGACTTCCACCAATGATGCAGACTATGGTTTAGAAATTGTTGTACAATAGCCTGCATTGATAATACAACAAGAAGAAGAGAAAGGGCAGTAACAATTTTTTGTACTTGAGCAGTTAAAGCAGCATCACGTAGGCCATGATATCTTCGCCGCCAAAGGAGTAGATATTAATGAGTTTTATCGTTGTTCAAAAGTATGAACTCAACTATTCACTGACGAGAATTTTGATTATCTCTGGTAGATAAATGGGTTTGCTTCTAGGTATTTAAATGCCAACTTTTTGATGCTCTATCTAATATGTTTTATTTCATTATATCTTAATCTAGTTTTTCACTGTTAGTACCACAAAAGCAATGCTGATATATGTGTCTCTTGATTATTGAATTCAGCGACAGAGAAGCTGCTCAGGAAAGGATTTATTGATTACTGTTGTTTTCTAAACAGACAAATGCAGGTTTAGGTTTGCTTGTTAGCATTGCGCGGAGGATTAATAGGTTGTTTTGTTTCTGCATATGAGTCATGTTTAGATTCTGCAGATGAAAAATTTGGTGAGTATAGTTTGATGATAAACTTGAAAGATCCATAAAATATCATTGATTATATCCATGAATCCGTTGCTGTTAGATATTGCAATCATGAGGATGATGCACACTTTTTAGTAGCACACAAGCTGAACAACGTTGGGAACATTGCCATACGACGTTGGTTCAAAACTTTAAATGAACGGCAAGTCGTTTTGTATTCAAAACCGTTGGCCTTGTGTTGTTACTCATGATGTATATAAATTTCTAGAGTTGGCATTTCCACCATGGATTGACATCATCCCAAAGACAACCTCACTTTTTCAGATAATTATTTATCTTCTAAGGTTCTACCATTGGTACGGTGAACATTTAAAGAGATTTTTGCCTTTTTTTCTTTAAAAAGTAATTTCTTCTAAATCAGGGGCAATTCATGAATTTTACCTTCGTTTGGTTGGAGGCATGAGTGGCTTGAAAGCTACGCCCTGCGTGCAGGTATATAAAGCCCCCTTTTATGAGCCACCTGCCCAAGTTTGATCTTTGCCAGTCAGAAATCCAGTGAGATAACGGTATCAAGTCTCGGCCACTTGTTACTTACTGCTCTCTCTGATAGTGAGACATTCTTCTTTGGGGCTAAATGTGTGATAAAAAGCATTCGACCCAATTCAAAAGTAAGCTTATGGTAGGCTTATTTGCTCACTTGAGAAATCATTATTTTTTTATTTTTTATGTGCTCACGTTATTATGAACATAGTAATGTCACAATTAGATGCATTTAGCAATTGTTGGTGGCCAAAGGTCTTAAGTGTTCTCGTTGGATGTCTTATATTATTGTGGTCTCTCTTAGCTTTTCAATGACATTTTTTTAGACTAAAAAAATGGTACGATAGAACATTCTGCTATGTGATTTTTGCATAGCACCATATTTGAAGTTATTAATTCAATCATATATATTCTCTCACAATGCTGTGTTATATACTCGCTTCAAGTTATCATTTTTACAGGAACGTCTCTTTAAGTACCTATTCATGTTTGTAGCTCCAAAATCCTTCTAGTTTAGCATGTTCTGTATCCCTTTTGCTATTTATGAACTACAACGGAATTTTCTATTGCTGTTAACACGAAATTGGCATCCAAATAAAGATTATGACACATAAAGGCTTATTATTGGACACATAGGAATGTTGTTATCTGCATTTTGATTCATTCTTCTCAGCAAAATCCACGAAGGTTGAATTGTGATTGGGCTAATAATTCTTTTTAATATTGTTATTTTTTCCATGTGTGTTTAGTTGAAGTTTATAATCAGCTATCTGCATTTGAATTTTCATCTGAGTGAGACTTGTGATTGGGAAAGCTGTGGTAGAGATTTCTGTTCAGAAGATTTTGGCAAAAGATAAAAGATATAGAGAGTTGTTAGTAATAGCTTGTATAATGAAGATTAGAACAGACAGGTCTGGGCAATGTGAAAATTGTTGAACCGTTGTCAGGTGAGGGGCTTTTTGTAAAATATTTCTAGCAATATTGTTTGTTATCATTCTTATCTTTGGTTTCTATATTTAAAATGCTGTTTGTAATGTTGATAAAGTCCTGTGGATGAAATTTGAGGAAAAGCTCAGAGAAGGGAGGAAAGGATATTTTCCCCCAACTAATTGTTACTCTCTATTAATTTATGTTCCTTTGCATATACATCTGTCCACATTATCTTTCAATTAGATAGCAAATGTGAGAATATTATTCTATGCAGGAACCACTTGAATGTTATTGTATATCAGATATTGAAGCTGGTCTTGGTCCTGTTAGTTATTAATTAATGTCTTTATGAATATGCATGCTTTTCATTATATATCAACTTAATTTTTTACCAATATGCGTGATTTTTCATTTTATATTAACTTAATATTTTTATTGATACGCATGTCTTTCATTTTATGAGTTATAGGATCTCCATACAGTTGGTTTGGTGAAAGAAATATTTAATTGCTTGAACTGTTTGGGACGCCTCTTTTAAAAGCAAAAGGGGAGGTTGAAGCACTGTGTGCCGAATTAAATAGTAAAGGATATGTAGCTGCATGCGTTGCAGCTGATAGTGATGGATTCCTCTTTGGGGCTACATGTGTTATAAAATTGTTCAGGCTCAATACAAAAGTAAGTCTATAGCAGGCTTATTTGCCAACTTCAGGTATTATTTATTTATTTATTTATTTTTGTGTTCACGATAATATGAATATAATAATATCCCTAGTAGATGCATGTAGCAATTGTTGGTGCCCAAAAGTCTAGGTGTTCTCATTGATAATCTTATACTAGTGTATTCACTCTAAAACTTTTCAATGACATTTTTTAGATTGAACAAATGGTGGGATGGAACTATTCTCTATGTGATCTTTGCATCGTAGCAGTTTGATATTATTAATACAATCGTATATGTTCTCTCACGATGTTTGTACTATACTTGCCTCATGTTATCATTTTTACAGCAACATCGCTTTAATGGCTTATTCATATTTGTAGCTCCAAAACTCTTATAGTTTAGCATGTTGTGCATCCCTTTTACTATGCATGAACTGCAAGGCAATTTTCTGTTGCTATTAACACAGTGTTGGCATCCAAATAAAAAGATTGTAACACATAAAGGCTTATTATTAGACACATTTTGGTTGGTAACAACCATGATTTAAATAGGGTACAAGGAATTGGGGTTGATGAGGTATTAATACGTGTATTAGTGAGTTTTGTTTGTTATTCTTGGTCAAAGAATAGATAACCAAATACGAATAAGTGGAATAAAATGTTTTCCTTTGGACGTATATAATATTATGCATAGATTTAGTCTATAGAATACACTAGATGTACTCTAAAGTGTTACTGAGTATCATAGTCCAACTGTGTTCACTCGTGAATGGTGAGATAATTTAGTGGAACACTTTTTTTGCTATCAAGAAGTGTTCATGTTTTGCTCGTGGATGGTGATTCGACATGTCTTGTGATTCTCTCAAAAATGTGCCATGGTTTTGGATATAAAGGTATACATCTGAATTTCCTTTTTTTTCTCATTTATACTACCTAACTTCTCATCTAAATCTTTATATTTATACATTAAGGAGATATCTATCATCTTTTTCACTCCTTCCCTGCTTCCTGCTTTGTGACGCGCTATAAAGATGTAATGAGGATGTTATTTTCCAATGTAAACATTCACCACTTATTTTTGTTGCTTTGGGGATAGAAGACTAGATGATTCTCCCTAATCTCAAAGATTTAGTTGTGATTTTAGCAGAATTAAAATCCTAATCTCAGATATTGAGATTGGCCCCAAGTGATTGATATCTACTTCTCAGCGTATTGATTCAGTTATACCCTCGCATACGCATGGTCAATGTACAAACATTTCAATTCTCTATTCCTTTTTTGCCTCTTCCTTTAGAGTAGGCTGTCAAACATTTGTTGAGATTTTTTAAGCTAACATTTTTTCTCATCTGTATCTTCCTGCAAAAATCTCTCACTCTGATTTTGTTTATTGTGATTGCTGCCAAGTGAACCATAGATGCATTGTGCATTACGTGGGAGAAAGAAGACGTGATCAAACTTAAACTGGCAAAGGCTCACTTACCTAATATGGATAAATATGAGCTGCTTGAGACAGTGAGAGAAATGTCTAAGCTATCGGTTATAAGTAGTAATCAAAGTCCACTTTTCCTCTCATTTTTCTTTTAAGCAAATACTGCACAATTTGTTCTTTCACTAACTATTTCTTCCAATGTGTTTTCATTCCTAACAAGTTATGTCGGCTGATGACAACAAAAATGGCATTTTAGTTAGTCTGTTTAATGGGTTGTGTAGCACACAATGTATAAGGAAGTTTATTTCAATTTCCATATATGCAGTCCATTTTGATATCTTGTCAGCTTTCTCTTGGTTTTGCACTTGTACTTGATCACGTAGAGCCATGTTGTAATGATCCATCAAATTGTAAACATGGGCAATGGACTCCACGCACCAACAGGCTGGATTTTGCTTGTCTCTCGTCTAGTTATGCTGGAATAAGGATCACTAACAATGGGAAGTTGGCAAGTTTCAACCAAATGGTAGATTTTGAGGGAGAAGAATTTCCTAAGGGCAGCAACAACTTTTTGTACCCGTGCAGTTAAAACAAGATCATGAAGGACATGATATCTTCTCCACCGAAGGAGTAGAGATTAATGAGTTTTTTCATTGGAGAAAAGCATCAACTCAACTATTCACTGATGGGAATTTTGATGGTCTCTGATATCTCAACGAGTATGCTTCCAGGTATTCAAATGCTAACTTTCTATAGTTTCATCTGAGGTGTTCTTATTTTTGTAAATCTCAATCTGGTTCTTTACCGTTTATGGCAACAAGAATAAGAAGTTCGATGCAGATATCAGTGTCTCTTGATAATTGAATTCAACGATAGATAAATTTTGATAGGAAAGGATTTATGGATTACTGTTGTTTTCTAAGTAGACAGAAGCAGGCTTAAGTTTGTCTGTTTGCATTGCCCGGAGGATGAACAGGTTGTTTTGTTTTTTCATATTGGTCATTTTTAGATTCTGCAAGGGGGAAATTACACTGTCGCTTTGCAACGGAGATGCTATAATTCTTAGATCCATATAATATCGTTGATTCTATCTGAGCGTTTATTGTCGTAGCTATTCAACATTGGTTCGAAACTCTGAATGAACGGCAAGTCATTTTCTTTTCAACATTGGTGTTGTGTTGTTAATCATGACATATAAAAATTGTAGAGTCGGCATTTTGCCACGGACAGACATCATCCCCATGACCGTCTAACTTCTTACAATTCCCTTTCTAACAAATTCTAAAAGCAAACCAAAGTGTACTGTCCCAGCATGCGGTAGCATTATCCAACACCAAAAAAGAGCAGCTTGCATAGTATGCACGAGAAGCCAAGATAATTATCAAGCTGCAGTTCTTGCCATTGAAAAGGTAGGAATGCTTCTATGAATTCTCTCTCTCCTTTTTTGGACGTTGTCAAATTAATAACGCGTTTTACTAGATTTGTTTTCATTCTTACCCTAAAACTTATAGGTACACAAACTAGATTGACCTCGTTGTCTAATGCACAAACATACTCTTGAGAAGAAACAGTATTTCATGCTTCGTAGCTTGTGAAATTGGTTAGAAGTTGAATATACTTTTGCAAAACTATCCTTTTTCTGTTATTTATGAATTAAATTTTTTGAATATGCTTGCTTTTTATTTTATATGAATTTCATAGTAATGAGTATGCTTGCATTTCATTTTATATCAACACATTTCTTTTTATGGATGCATTCGCTTTCTGTTTTACTTGAGCTACAAGATACCCATATGATTAGTCTCAGGAGAGAGATTACTTTTGCAATTTTTTTGCAAGCATGAATCTTACTTTTGGCTATGTTCTGTCATAAACGTGAGTTAGGAGTAGAAGCTAATATTTGTTTTCTTTCTTTCTGTTAAAGCATAACGGGATGGCATTTTGCAAACTTATGAGAAGTACACAATATAGACTGACCTCTCTATAACGCACAAACATATACATGAAAAGAATTCTTACTTTATAACTTGTGAAATGGGCAATATATATATATGTGTGTGTGTGTGTGTATGTGTGTGTGCGCAAAACTACTGTTTTTCCTGTTAGTTATGAATTAATTTTTTTTATGAATATGCATGCTTTTCATTATATATCAACTTAATTTTTTACCAATACGCATGCTTTTCATTTTATATCAACTTAATTTTTTTACTGACATGCATGCTTTTCATTTTATATGACTTATAGGATCCCCGTACGGTTAGTCTAGTGAGAGAAATATTTAGAAGTACAGACTAGCTCAAGGCGAATTATACTTGCTTATTATACGGTGGTGCTAGTGGTTGCTGTAAGCATAACAATTAACAGAATAATTGCTTCATTTCTATTGAATTGTGCTATGAGGTTCTTAGCTCATCAGTAAAACTCTATAGGTTTTGCAAGAGGATTTCGTCAAATGTCACATCTGCTCCCATGTGCTCTTATTGTTTGAAAGTACAAAGCCAATGAATGCAAGATCAGGGCATGCAAAGGTGAAAAACACTTGACTCCCTAACAAAATTTTAACCAGTTGAAGTAGATATAGCCATGTTATCTGATGGTTTGCATTCAACATATTTGAGACATTAAAATTAATCAAAGACACCCTTGTTGTTTGTATGTGTTTTGATGCATGAAGTTGATGCTTTAGATTATTTCTTTTAAACTATTCAACATATTTTCATTAGAAAATGAAACTATCATCTTTCCCAAGTTACCATTATCATTTTTTTTCCTTTAAAGGGGTAAGGGGGTAGGCTAGGGCCTAAACAAAGATGTTGTTTAATCACCTCAGCTGAGCCTTTGGGGGCCAAGTTACTATTATTTTATTTAGTTTGTGTTACAAGTTTCTTGTAAATAGGTAGTTGCCAATATACCCTTCAATATAATTGCAGATGTAGTCAAGCATCATCTTCCTATGTGTGACATATTTTCCAAAGTTGTTCTTTTATTCTAGGTAAGTTTTCCACCGAATACATGATTAGTATTGCCATTTGTCCAGCTCAATGATCTACTAATATCATAGAATTTGGTAGCTTTGGGTTGTTTTTCTTGTTATATTATTATGAAGATGTACACAACTTTACTGGAGTAAGAAAAAGGAAAACCTGAAAGCAGAATGTCAGTGTTTCAAAGTTTACCGAAGGTGAGAGTGCCAAAAGGATGGTAAATTGAAGATGTAAAGATATTTATTGTCTGTTAAATCATTGGAGCGAGTTGCTTAGATCTACATTAATTGCTTTTGGTCAGCATATATATATGCCTGGTTGCAAACCAAAAGTTGTTTAGCTTTCAGCTAAATCCAACTGACAACTATAGATTTTAAGAGATATTCATTCTCCAAGGAAAGATTGAGTCCAGTAGGGTCCCTCTTTGTAAGACTCCCATCTGCCTATGTTATTGATATGCCACTTTATATTTAATTTGGTCAGTAATAAATTATCCAATTAATTTTATATACAACCAAATTTAAAAAAATTGGTGCTATAGGGTGCTTTATTTTCATTAATCAAAATAAGTCAAAAAATATGATTATTAAATGTTAAATAGATTGTCTTTAATGTATTTCCAAAAAAACTTTGTCACGAAAAGCTTTATTTGTAATAAATCATTAATCTTGTGGTGTCTTAGTAGCCATTTTGTGACTTGGGTCTTCAAACTGAGCTTTTCTTTTTCAGAACGCGAATACGAATTTGAAGTCCTAAGGACAAACATTTTCTCTCAGCTAAATGTGAGTGTTTAACTTGTGATTAGTGCAAATACTTACTTTTTCTTACACTGTGTAATCACTTTTCATTGAAGAAGGCAGAAACGTTGCCCAGCTGATGACTTGGGTTGGACATAATGTAGTTTGATAGCTCTACTATATTTGTATATGTAGATGATGATGAGTTGGATGGAGATATGAATGTGCCCATTTGGTTTGGAATTTCACTCACACGAAGGTCAATATAGCATTTTGGATTTGCAAATTCTTTCAATTTATTGCGCCATGCTCGGAAACATTACGCATGGCTTCCACACCTATTGTTGTTTTAGCATTTTGCATGGCAGCGTACCTTCTCCTGGAAAAGTGATCGTGACGTGGGGAGGAGGGGATAAGAATAAGATTTTATTTGAATATATTATTATTTAATTAATAATAAAATCATCAACAAACAACAAAGGCATGATCTTGGATTGTTACTCATGATGTATAAAAATTTGTAGAGTTGGTATTTCCACTATGGATAGACATCATCCCAAAGACTACCTCACTTTTCTAGATGATTATTTATGTTCTACGGTTCTACCATTGTACGGTGAACATTTAAAGAGATTTTTGCCTTTTTTTTTCCAAAAATTAATTTCTTCTAAATCAGTGGCAATGCAGGAATTTTACCTTCGTAAGGTCGGTGGCATGAGTGGCTTGAAAGCTACGCCCTGCGTGCGGGTACATAAAGCCCCCTTTTATGAGCCACCCACCCAAGTTCGATCTTTGCCAGTCAGAAATCCAGTGAGATAACGGTATCTACTTGCTGCTTACTGCTCTCTCTGATAGTGAGACATTCCTCTTTGGGGCTAAATGTGTGATGAAAAGTATTCGACCCAATTCAAAAGTAAGTTTATGGTAGGCTTATTTGCTCACTTAAGAAATCATTTATTTATTTATTTATTATGGGCTCACGTTATTATGAACATAATAATGTCACAATTAGATGCATTTAGCAATTGTTGGTGGCCAAAGGTCTTAAGCGTTCTCGTTGGATATCTTATATTATTGTGGTCTCTCTTAACTTTTCAATGACATTTTTTTAGACTAAACAAATGGTGTGATAGAACTATTCTACTATGTGATTTTTGCATAGCACCATATTTGAAGTTATTAATTCAATCATATATATTCTCTCACAATGCTGTGTTATATACTGGCTTCAAGTTGTCATTTTTACAGGAACGTCTCTTTAAGTACCTATTCATGCTTATAGCTCTAAAACCTCTAGTTTATCATGTTGTGTATCCCTTTTGCTATGTATGAACTACAACGCAATTTTCTATTGCTGTTAACACAAAATTGGCATCCAAATATAGATCATGACACATAAAGGCTTATTATTGGACATATCGGAATGCTGTTATCTGCATTTTGATTCATTCTTCTTAGCAAAATCCACGAAGGTTGAATTGAGAGAATTGTGATTGGGCCAATAATTCTTTTTAATATTGTTATTTTCTTCATGTGTGTTTAGCTGAAGTTTATAATTAGCTATCTGCGTTAGAATTTTCATCTGAGTAAGACTTGTGACTGGGGAAGCAGTGGCAGAGATTTTTGTTCAAAAGATTCTGGCAAAAGATAAAAGATATGGAGAGTTGTTGGTAATAACTTGTATAATGAAGATTACAACAGACAGGTCTGGGCAATGTGAAAATTGTTGAACTGTTGTCAGGTGAGGGGCTTTTTATAAAATATTTCTAGCAATATTGTTTGTTATCATTCTTATCTTTGGTTTCTATATTTAAAATGTTGTCTGTAATGTTGACAAAGTCCTGTGGATGAAATTTTAGGAAAGGCTCAGAGAAGGGAGGAAAGGATATTTTCCCCCAGCTAATTGTTTCTCTCTATTAATTTATGTTCCTTTGCATATACATCTGTCAACATTATCTTTCAATTGGATAGCAAATGTGAGAATATTATTCTATGCAGGAACCACTTGAATGCTACTGTATATCAGATATTGAAGCTGGTCTTGGGCTTAAGAGGAAACAGTTGATGGCCATTTCTCTTTTGGTTGGTAACGACCATGATTTAAGTGGGGTACAAGGAATTTGGATTGATGCAGCTCTTCGTTTTGTCCAAAATTTTAGTGAACATGAATATTAAATAGGTTTGGTAAAAGATCAGTTCTTTGTTATTTTTAGTTTGAAAGAATGTCATTGTGGAGTGATATTGAGTGATGATCTTTATTTCATTTATTAAAGACAAAGTTTCTTGTAGTTTACATGGCATAGGTAATGGCGATGTTCTGAAATATCGGGGTTTTATTGAATCTATTGATGATGCTGCACTCTATTCAGATGAAAGCTCGTGGGTGATAAAATCTTCTCATTGCCCCTTCTGTGGGCATCCAGGCAGTAAGAGAGCTCAAGTTTTCATGTCAATATTGCAGTAATTATGATAATGAGCATTGCTTGAAAACATTAGAAGTATTTAAATGTAATTGCTCCTACTGCCATTTGGTACAACTTCTTTGTCAAAGCAATCCTTTAATAAGACAATTTGAATATTGTATATCAATATTTGGATGGTTTTATTTAATGTATTATCTTTTGAGTTGCTTTCAAATTTGCAATTTGTTTTTTGTTATGTGCTTCTTCTTGTATTCTCCCTAAAATCATTTCATGTTTATTTGAATCAGAATCAAAAAGAAAAGGAGCGGAGGAAGCATGAAAGTTGGTGGATTAAAGTTTGCAACAAAATTACAATGGAGTCAAATTTCCGAAATGATGAAATTATCCAAATGACAACATTGCTGTTATGGGGCACACCATGTTCGGAGAATCAACATTATCAAGTTTGCAATATGTAATTGCATCATTACCTAATGCATACGTGATAACTGGCAACCATCAAATATACATTTGAATTTTCCTTTTTCTCGGGTGATTGGTTCATTTGTTAAAACAGAAGGTGAAATGCATTCCTTTTGGCACAAATGTTTGTATGTTTGAATCATTTACTTTCTTTGGTTCCTTCCCTGATTGGAATCCATCATTGTTTTAAAAGCTTGTTGGCTTTGGAGAGAGGCAACCATCTGATATGGAAGTAAGAGCAGCGGTATGGGAGGCTTGCAGGGATTCTAGAGCTTTGCAATCGCTTGTTGATCTTCTTCATATGAAGTAATATCTGGAAACCTTTTGGTTTACTTGTGGTTTGAATCTTTGTGGTAAACTAGTAGGTTCTAAATTAAGAAATTCACACATTCAATCCATAATCAACTCCTTTTCTTATAAATTAAGGCATTGACATTTATTCAAAAGTATGTATAATTTGATGGGTTATTGTGTGCAAAATGCTTGTTAGGTTTCAGTGGTGATAGCTTTTCAGGCATGGGATTTAGCATACTGGTACTAATTTAATTGCATCATTACCTAATGCGTGCGTGATGACTGGCAACCATCAAACATACATTTGAATTTTCCTTTTTCTCTGGTGATTGGTTCATTTGTTAAAACAGAAGGTGAAATGCATTCCTTTTGGCACAAATGTTTATATGTTTAAATCATTTACATTCTTTGGTTCCTTCCCTGATTGGAATCCATCATTGTTTTGAAAGCTTGTTGGCTTTGGAGAGAGGCAACCATCTGATATGGAAGTCAAAGCAGCGATATGGGAGGCTTGCGGGGATTCTAGAGCTTTGCAATCGCTTGTTGATCTTTTTCATATGAAGTAATATCTGGAAACCTTTTGGTTTACTTGTGGTTTGAATCTTTGTGGTAAACTAGGAGGTTCTAAATTAAGAAATTCACACATTCAATCCATAATCAACTCCTTTTCTTATGATTTCCTTTGCCTTGTTGGCTCTTTTAGGAGTATCTGTGTTGTGTTGAGTGAAACTAGAGTTAAGGCGAAAAGGAAATCTAAAAACAAAAAGCAAAAAAGAAAAGAGGTGAGGGGAACACCTGAGGGAGAGAATACAGTTGGATCTTACAGAACTTTTAGCTAGTTCTGAAAATTATGTAATAGTGTTTGGTTTCAAGCAATTCTGAAAATTATGATATAGGAGTGTTTGGTTTAAGGGTTTAAGCTATATGCAAATCTATAATACTTGGGAAAAGTGGTAAAGTAGGTGAAAAGTTTTTAGCAATTCAAACTCTTTCTCGCCTCAGTGGACTTCCTAGTTTTCCGCTTTAAGTTGTATTAATTACTTTTTACAAGGTTTATATTACGCTTCTGTTGCCAAATCAATCAATAAGCTTGTTGGAATGCAAATGGATCAATCTTTTTATGCAAAAATAGATTGTTGGAGAAAAGAAGGATGCTTAGACTTCTTTTATTTGTTTATTTATCATTACCTTGCTAGCTTAAGTTTCTGTCAACCAAGAACCTCGATACTAGTCCTCTTGGTTTAAATTAATTGCTCAGGCGAGCAGGTGGAGTTTAAGTAAGTCAATGGCCAACAAACAAACAATTTTTGCAAACCTTGTTAGACCATTATCTCCAATATCTTTCTCACCTTGAACTCTGAATGCTAGGTTGATGGATTTAGAAGAGAATTCTGGAACAAAGGACTGTGATTCTGAACTGTTTGCTAGGTCTTGCATTGGTGAAAGCTAAGGACACCATGCAAGTTGCAATAATGATCCAAGGTAACAACTTCTACCCTGATGATTGTGTTCTTAACCTGAATTAAGTTATTCTAATAGAGGGGAAGTTTTTGCTGGCTTTAGGGTTCTTACAAGAATTAAGTGAAAGGTGAATAGTATTCTTAGAAGGTGACTTATTTAAGGTGTTCATTTATTTGTTTGTTTTGAAGATTTTACAATCTTCTTGCTTTGGATTCTCATTATCTTGTAATCTTACTCATGTCATTTGATATAACAGCCTTAGTGGCCATAAATGACTTGCCAGATATTCGTTTGACTTTGCTTATATGATTATTTAAGTGTTTTGTTCTTATATAGTGGCCCTTGATCATTTATGATATATTCTAGTTAAATAAAGGTTGCCCAAAACATTCAACAACTTTTTTTCTCTATTGTCAACACAGGATCATTTCTCAAATTTCAAGTATAAGTTTCTGGTTTAACTTTGTATTAAGTTATGAAGTATTAGTACATGTACCAGTGAGTTTTGTTGGTTATTCTTGGCCAAAGAATAAATAATCCATCAAATACACATAAGTGGAATAAAAATGTGTTTCTTTGGATGTATATATTATCATGCTAAGGTTTACTCTGTAAAATACACTTGCTATGCTCTCAAGTCTTACAGAGTGACATAGTCTGACTGTCTTTACTCATGAAAGGTAAGAAGGCAATCTCAGTTGAATTCAGTTATATAACTTGTGTACATATAGACATAGTCAGTATACAAATCTTTCAATTCTTTATTTCCTTTTTTCCTCTTCCTTTAGAGTAGGCTGAAAAACAGCATTGGTTGATATTTTGTAGCTGTGACATTTTTTCTCATCTGTAGCTTATTGCAAAAATTTTTCGCCCTGATTTTGTCTGCAGTTATTGCCGATCTCGATGATCTTCAGTCCTGAAGTAGCCAATACTGATTTGGATGGGGGAGTTACACAACAGATTCTTACAAGCTGTTGGAGTGCTAGGCATTAATGGTATAAAGTTTCTGGGTTTGAATTCTATATTTTCTGTTCTATTTTGTACTGTTGGCAAAATCAATTTTGAGCTATTTTCTTGTTTTATTTTTGAACTTTGGAGCACATCTAAAGAAAATTCTTTACATATGAATATCAGGGACTAAAGAATGAACACATTTTGAGCCGTATACAGTTTTGTACTATAAAGAGAGAGATAAGTGACTGCAATTATTTTAGTTCCCGTGTTTGCATATATTTTCCTTGATTCTCCCTTCAACATGACTATAAAATAAGGTTTAGTAGCAGCATTGTTTGACCAAAATGAAGTTTCCATAAAATATGAATTTGCAGAAATATTGCCTCTCCTTGAATAAGAAGAAGATGTAGAAAAGAACTTGAACAGGGATTACAATGAATCTCAGCATTGGACAATTTTTCGTCCACAGTCAATGTACAAGGAAGAGGTGCTGCAATCCATGATAACTTCTTTTTAGCCAGATTTTCAACTGCTGGAGCAGAAGAATGTCAATAGTTGCATGCCTGTGCCGTCTTTTTGATTTTGCGCTTGTCCTTAATCGTGTAGAGCCAAGTAGTAATGATACATGAGATAGTAAACATAGGCAATCAACTCTACACACCAATCGGCTAGATTTTAGTGGGGAAGAATGTCTTAAGGGAAAAATGACTTCCACCAATGCTGCAGATTATGGATTAGAAATTGTTGTACAATGGCTTGCATCGATAACACAACAAGAAGAGAAAGGGCAGCAACAATTTTTTGTACCTGAGCAGTTAAAGCAGCATCACGAAGGCCATGATATCTTCACCGCCAAAGGAGTAGATATTAATGAGTTTTATCGTTGTTCAAAAGTATGAACTCAACTATTCACTGACGAGAATTTTGATTATCTTTGGTAGATCAACCAGTTTGCTTCTAGGTATTTAAATGCCAGCCTTTTGAAGCTTTATCTAATGTGTTTTATTTCAGTATATTTTAATATGGTTTTCCACTGTTAGTAGCACAAAAGCGATGATGATATATGTCTCTTGATTATTGAATTCAGCCATAGAGAAGCTGCTCACGAAAGGATTTATTGATTACTGTTTTTTCCAAACAGACAAATGCAGGTTTAGGTTTGCCCGTTAGCATTGTGCGAAGGATGAATAGGTTGTTTTGTTTCTGCATACGAGTCATTTTTAGATTCTGCAG
>BNST01002831.1:0-5000 GCA_019650275.1 Xylocarpus granatum
ACAACACCAAGAGCAGAAGTTCCTTCAAGGGAGTTGATAATGATGGTAACACCACCTTGAAACTTACCACATTTCCCTTGAATGGAAAAAATTACTCAATTTGGATCAATCCCGCTGAAAGAGCATTATGTGGAAAACGAGCATTGGGTTTCGTGAATGGAAGAATCACAAAGCCCACAGACACATCAAGTGAAGAATATGAAGATTGGTGTTATAATGACAACTTGGTGTACACATGGATTTTAAATTCCATGGAACCATCCTTGGTAGGTGCATTCTCAAAGGCTGAAACTTCTAAAGCACTTTGGGAGTCTATCAAGAGACAATTTGGTCATCAAGGAAACTTGATGAGAATATACGAGTTGAAGCAGTTCATCAACAATATCAGCCTTAGTGGAGGTGATCCGATAGAATATAACACCAAAATTAAGGAGGCATGGGATGAACTTCAATCATTAAGGCCGAATACTACCAACATTGAAGAGGTGGAAAAAAAGGGCCAATGAAGATCTTGTGATATCGTATTTGATGGGTTTGGGTTCGGACTACGAAGATCTTCGGAATCACATTCTTAGAATTGAACCTTTGCCTTATTATGACGATGTTGCAAACAAGGTTAATAAAGAGTACTTGCAAAGAAAGATTTTGAATGGGAATTCAAGCAAGGCTGAGAGAGGTAGTTTGGTGGACAGCAAGGAAGAAGGCAGGATGGTCCAAGGAGCAAAAGTTAAGGCTAAGTGTGATAAATGTGGACGGATGCACAACCTTAAAGACAAATGCTGGAAGTGTGGGCACTGCAAGATGCTTGGTCATACTAAAGAAAAATGTTGGGTTCTTAATCCACATTTGAGGCCAGTTAACTTCAAGGAAAAGGCGCCACCACAAGGTGCTCAAAATGCAATCGAAAAAGGGAACTCAAAACTCCTTGAGGATTTGGCCAAACTACTTCGGAACCATCTTCCAAGCTCCTCTCAAGGTATGATTTCCAACTCACATTTTAAGTTTGACCCTTGGGTTATTGATTCAGGTGCTACTAATCATATGTTTAGAAATAAAAACATGGCATCTAGAATAGAAACCCTAGGAAACATTAGAAATGTGACAATAGCCAATGGTAGTGAAATACCCATTAAGGGATTAGGAGATATTAAAGTTTTATCCAAGAGAACAAGTGGCCTTTATATGCCAAATTTTTCATCAAATTTGCTGTCCGTTAGTAGAATAACAAAAGACTTAAATTGTCGTGTTACCTTTGAACCCAATAAGGTGATATTTCAGGACATGTCAACCGGGAAGAAGATTGGTGAGGGAACCTTACATGACGGCCTATATTTTTTGGATAGTACCAATCAAGCCCTTAGAGTTGAGGAAGACAGTGGACTTCAGAAACTTTGGCATGCAAGACTAGGCCATCCTCCTAGTAACATTCTGTGTAAAATGATTCCGAAAATGAAGTTTAGTGATTTTAAACAATGTAGGGCTTGTAATCTTGGAAAACAGACTAAACTTCCTTTTGTACATTCGGAAACTTGTTATAATGAAATATTTGATCTTGTTCACTCTGATCTATGGACTTCTCCTTTAGAATCTCACAATGGCTTTAGATATTTTGTCACATTCATTGATCACAAGTCGAGATACACTTGGATATACTTGATTAAAAACAAATCAGAGACCTTATCATGTTTTAAAGAGTATGTTTCCTTAATTGAAAATCAACTTGGTAAAAGGGATTAAGATTCTTAGGAGCGACAATGGGGGAGAATATACTAGTCACGCCTTTGAGAATTACTTGAGCACTTTAGGGATAGTTCATCAAACGACTTGCCCCTACACACCTGAACAAAATGGTGTGGCCGAGCGAAAAAATCGGCACATTTTAGATGTAGGAAGGTCACTAATGTTTCATCACAATGTCCCTAAAAGATATTGGAATGAAGCCATTCTCACTGCCATACATTTGATAAATCGTATGCCTTCGAAGTTGTTGAATGGAAAATCTCCTTTTGAATTGTTGCATAATAGGCAACCAAACTTATCTTATCTAAAGGTATTTGGCTGTACTTGTTATGTTCACATCCCTAATCATGCTAGAGATAAATTGAGTCATAGGAGTGTAAAGTGCATATTTTTAGGGTATTGCATTGATAAAAAAGGGTTATAAATGTTTAGATCCTTCTACGAATGAGAAATTAGTAGATTACACGGAGACATTTGCCCCAGTAGCCAAAATGAACACCATTAGAGTTATTTTGTCCTTAGCCACTAATTATGAATGGGAAATGTATCAAATGGATGTTTGAAATGCTTTTCTTCAGGGGGAATTAGAAGAAGAGGTTTACATGGATATCCCACAAGGATACAACATTAAAGTACCAAAACCGCATGTATGTAAGCTTAGAAAAGCCATCTATGGCTTAAAACAATCTCCTAGGGCCTGGTACTCTAAGTTGTTAGGTGCTTTAACTTCTCAACACTTTAAGGTTAGTAGTGCTGATCATTCTTTATTCATAAAACACTCCAATAATGGTATTACTGTTGTGATAATATATGTGGACGATATCATTATAACAGGGAGTGATACTTTGGGAATAAACAGCACTAAAAGTTATTTAAAGTCTACTTTTGATATTAAAGACCTTGGACACTTACGGTATTTTCTAGGTATAGAGATAGCCCATTCTAATAAAGGGCTATTTCTATCCCAAAGAAAATACACACTTGATCTTTTGAAAGAGACAGGTAAGCTTGGAGGGAAGATAGCATCAACTCCAATTGAAGTACAAGCCAAAAAGAAGGAGGGCAAACCAATTGAAGACATCAAGCAATATCAAAGAATTGTGGGTAAGTTAATCTACTTAACTATTACAAGACCTGACATTTCTTTTGCTGTGAATCAGGTAAGCCAATTCATGACTTGTCCAATGACCAATCACATGGAAATGGTGGACCGAATACTCAAATATCTCAAAGGGAACTCTAGGACAAGGATTACTAATGAAGAAACATGGACATCACCAAATTTTTGCCTACACGGATGCTGATTGGGCAGGAAGCATTGAAGATCGCAAGTCTACAACTGGATATTGTACTTTTGTTGGTGGGAATTTAGTGACTTGGAAGAGTAAAAAGCAAACCGTGGTGGCCAAATCAAGTGCCGAAGCTGAATATAGAGCAATGGCTTCAACCACCAGTGAATTGATATGGTTGAAGGCATTGGTTGAAGATTTGGGTTTTAATGTCGAGGCACCTATGAAGCTACATTGTGATAACAAATCGGCGATACATATTGCAAACAATCCGGTGTTTCATGAGAGGACCAAGCATATAGAGGTAGATTGTCACTTTATAAGAGAAAAATATTTGAACAAGACAATCTCAATGCCTTATGTCAAGAGCGAAGATCAATTGGCGACATATTCACCAAACCTCCGAGTATTCAACAACTTCAAAAGTTTGTATGCAAGTTGAACTTGATCAATTTGTTCAAGCCCAACTTGAGGGGGAGTGTTGAAAATGAAGGGATTGAGGGTGAAGATAAAAGGCCCAAATAACTCTTTGATTGGCCTATGTACACCCATATCAAGCCCAAAGCCCATATCAAGCTAACCACTAAAGGACGAAATAACGGCTAGTAAGCTAATCACTAATGGACGAAATAACGGCTAGTTCTTGAAATTGAAAGACTATGCTGTTATGTGTTGTACCTAGCTGTTAGAAAAGTAAAATCAACTTGTACCTAGCCGTTAGGATGTTGTATATATATACCCAAGATGTGTAAAGTGAAATATAAGCTTCTTTATTCTTTCATCAATACTTTCTTTCACACTTTTTTGTTTCTTCAATATTTTTCACAGGATCTTAAGGCCGGATATCATCAAGTACGCATGAAAGAAGAGGACGTGCAGAAGACAGCATTTCGGACTCATAGTGGACACTACGAGTACCTAGTCATGCCCTTCGGACTATGCAATGCACCCTCCACCTTTCAAGCAGCCATGAATGACATCTTCAAACCTTACTTGTGCAGGTTTGTTTAGTTTTCTTCGATGACATTTTGGTCTATTCTAGGAACCATAATGATCACATAGAACACTTAGCAAAAGTGCTAGAAGTGTTAAGAAGAAATCGTTTCGTCATCAAGCCATCCAAGTGCACATTCATGCAAGAGGAGCTTGAATACCTCGGTCACATCATATCCAAAGAAGGAGTGAAGGTAGACCAACGAAAAATAGGAGCCATGCAAACATGGCCAACTCCAAAGAATGTCACAGAACTTAGTGGATTTCTAGGTTTGACAGGCTACTATCGCCGATTTGTTCGCAAATACGGTGCCATAGCAAAACCACTAACGGATTTGCTAAAGAAGGATGGATTCCTATGGACAGAGAAGAGTGAAGACGCATTCAAGTTGTTGAAGCAAGCTATGTGTGAGACCCTAGTGTTAGCACTGCCCGACTTCAACCAAACCTTTGAGCTTCACACTGACGCATGTCAAGATGGCATAGGTGCTGTCCTCAGTCAAGCCGAAAGACCTATTGCATACATGAGCAGAGTCTTAGGGCCCATGAAAAAGGAATGGTCAGTATACGCCAAGGAGATGTTAGCCATCATCCATGCAGTCAAGGTATGGTGACCTTACCTTCTTGGGAGGAAATTCCTGATCATTACAGATCAACAACCCTTGAGAAGCCTCATGGAGCAGAAAATTACCACCCCGGAGCAGCAAAAGTTCCTTGTCAAATTGTTGGGTTACGAGTATGAAATAATCTACAAACCAGGCAAGGAAAATAAAGTGGCAGATGCATTGTCTAGAAGCAATGGAGGTCAAGCATTGTGGACAGCATGTGAGCCTAATGACGCATGCCTCACTGCCATTAGTGGAGCGGAGTGGAATGTATGGACAGAAATCAAGGAGGCACTAGAAATTGACCCGCAAAGCCAAGAGCATGCCAAGAAGATCAAGAATTTTGACCCAAAGGTTAGTAAATTCACCCCTA
>BNST01002831.1:10000-30000 GCA_019650275.1 Xylocarpus granatum
TGCCCCGGTGCATGTTTTATGTACCTTAAAATTCTACTCACCATTTCCATGTGTATATTCTTTGGGCATGACATGTGTTGACTTACCTGTTGCACAGAAAAAAACAATATCAGGTCGTGTAATAGTTAAATATATAAGCTTACCTACAAGTCTTTGATAAAGCTTGATGTCCTTGTATGGCTCCTCCTTGTCATGTTCGTTTTCATGCTTGTTATCCTCTTTCTTCCTTCTTAGTGCCTCCATAGGTGTCACAGCTGGCTTTGCTCCAAGTTTTCCTGTCTCACTTAACAAATCAAGAACATATTTTCTTTGGGATAGAAATAGCCCTTCATTGGAATAAGCGATTTCTATACCTAGAAAATATCGTAAGTTTCCCAAATCTTTAACATCAAATGCAGACTTCAAATATGTTTTAATGCTCTTAATGCCATTAATGTCACAACCAGTGATGATAATATCATCCACATAAATAAGAACAATGGTAGATCCCTCACTTGAGTGCTTAATCCATATATGGCTTTCTTCAATTTGCAAACATGTGTATTTGGAACCATAAAATCATATCCTTGAGGTAAACTCATGTAAACCTCTTCCTCTAACTCTCCTTGCAAGAAAGCATTCTTCACATCCATTTGATGTAAATCCCAATTATAATTAGCCGCTAAGGAGAGAAGCACCCTAATAGTGTTCATTTTTGCAACTGGTGCAAAAGTTTTTGTATAGTCTAAGCCGTAGGTTTGAGTGAAGCCTTTGGCCACTAACCTAGCCTTATGTTTGTCCAAGGTTCCATCACTATTTAACTTAGTCTTATACACCCATTTGCATCCTACAACCTTCTTTCCCAAAGGTAAAGGTACTAATTCCCATGTATTATTTTTAACTAAAGCATCCAATTCCTCTTGCATGGCTTGTCTCCAAACTGATAATTCTCTAGCTTCCTTAAAGTTATTTGGATCTTTAATGGTGTCTACTTTAGTTAAAAAGGCTCTAAAACTCTCTTTTACATTTCCTAAGGTGTAGTAGTGGTCAAGAGGGTGTGCGATTACTTTGTTACCGTGGAAAAACACTCTTTTCTTCATCCAATCCGATGAAGATTGTCGAATTCTTTGAGATCTTCTAAGTGGGGGATTTTGGCCTTGCATAGGTGCAACATGCTCCCCCTCACTTCGTATACTAATAGATGGTCCATCTTGGTTACTAGATAATGATTCTATTTGAACATTCGAATGTTCATCCCTATGTATTTCATTTTGCTCTCCCTCGTCTCTAAGTCTACAAGAAGATAACGGTAAATCTTCACGTACTTCACTAGGTGAATGTGCATTTAGATTTTCATTGCTAGTTTCACCCTCATTAGACTCTTGATCTTGTGATTCTATGTTATCACCACTCAATTGTAGGTCATGGTTGCCTAGTACAGTCACTAGATGGTGGTATATACTTGTGTATTATGGCTAAAGGAAGTGGATCATCAACTTCACCTTTTCCATTACCAATGCTATGAAAATATGAGTCATTTTTTACGAAAGTAACATTTCTAGAGATATACTTGTCCTTAGTTAAGGGATTATAGCACCTATAACCCTTAGTATCCACACAATAACCTAAAAAGATGCATTTAATGCTTCTTTCACTTAATTTATCTCTTAAATGACTTGGCATATGTACATAACATACACATCCGAAAATTCTAAGATAGGACAAGTTTGGCTGGGTACTATAAGCAATCTCAATTGGTGTCTTTCCTTTCAGTACCATGGATGGTGTTCGGTTAATAAGATGTGTCGCTGTGAGAATAGCTTCCCCCCAAAACTCTCTAGGTACATTGTGATAGAACATCATAGTTCTTGCCACCTCTAAAATATGCCTATTCTTACGTTCAACCACTCCATTTTGTTGAAATAAAGTTGAGCGAGCCAATTGATCAATCTCCAGATTCATACCAGCATCATGATTGTGTTGCATTGGAGATGAAAAGATTGAGGGTGAAGATGAAAGGCCCAAATAACTCTTTGGCTAATCTATGAGTACCCACATCAAGCCCAAAGCCCATGTCATACTAAACCACTAAAGGACAAAATAACGGCTAGTTTTTTAAAGTTAAAAGATGTGCTTTTGTATGTTGTACCTAGCTGTTAGAAAAGTAAAGTGAGTTTGTACCTAGCCGTTAGGATAGTGTGTATATAAACACAAGTGTGTAAATGTTTAGACAATTGAATAAGAAGTAGAAAACAATTTACTCATCTTCTTCATCTTTCTCTCTTTGGTGAAAGTTCTCTCATTCTCTCATCAAACTTAACATGGTATCAGAGCAGTAAGCTCCTATCATTCTTCTTGTTCTTTATTCTTTTACATTGGTGCTTCAAAGAAAAAAAAATATCCCTCATTCTTTGCCCAAATCTAAATGGCAAATGAGGGACCCTCTTTAGGCACCAACAAATCCAGTGAAGCACCTTCTCAAACCACCATCAACACCTCTACTAGAACCAATTCCATGATAGTGGAAGTAGATGCTAACACCTCCCTTAAACTCACCACAATTCTACTAAACAACCACAACTACCCCATATGGGTCAAGGCCGCAACAAATGCTTTGTGTGGTAAAGGTAGATACGGGTTTGTCACAGGAAGGGTTAAGAGACCGTTGGATGATGATGGATTTGAAGAATGGTTCCAAGTAGACAAAATGGTTCTAACTTGGATCCTTAACTCAATAGAACCAAGCTTGATTGGTATCTTCTCCAATGCCGAGACGTCGAAAGAGTTGTGGGATTCTATCAAGAGAATCTATGGTCAACAAAAGAATCTCATGAGAGTGTATGAGCTTAAATCTTTCTTGAATAAGCTTAATCAAGGTGAGATGAGCTCAGTTGAACACCTCGGAAAATTCGTAGAGGCATGGGATGAGCTTCACTCCTATAGGCCAGAAACTAACGACATTGCCATTATTCTTGCACGTGCTAATGAGGATAAGGTATTTACTTATCTTGCTAGCTTAAACTCCAAGTTTAATGACATTCGGAATCAAATACTGAGAAGCAATGAAATGCCTCCCTTTGAAGAGGTTTGTTACATGATCAACAAGGAAGAAACAGCCCATCGTGTCCTGGACGTAAATGGCCATGACCACAAGGTGGAGACAAATGCTTTTTCGGCTCAAGAGAAGCTTAAAACTGAAGCCTTAGTGACCAAGTCAAAGGGAAACAGCAACAACCCAAATCGAGCTAAGTGTGACCATTGTCACAAGAATGGTCACTCTAAAGATCGATGCTGGTATCTTCACCCAGAACTCATGCCTTCACGGTTCAAGAAGGGTAAAGTCTCAAATCAAAGTATCCACGGTGTTCCAAGTGCCCATTCAGCTCCTATCACCGAGACTTCAAGTGTTCACTCCTTTAGCCTCGATGATATTGCCAAGGTGATACGGAACCAACTCCAAATCAATATGGAAGCACTTGGAACCCAACACCATGCTCATAAAGGCAAATGGGAGGACGGTACTCTTCTTAACTCTCACTTTTACTCTCGCAATGATCATGAACCATGGATTATAGACTCAGGTGCTAGTGATCATATGTTTAGAAACATAAATAAAGCATCTAGACTATATCCTTTAAGGAGAATACAAAGTGTCAAAGTTGCTAATGGAAAGCATGTTCCCATTAAGTATTCAGCGGATTTAGATTTATTGTCAAAACATACTAAAGGGTTCTATATTCCTAATTTTGATTCTAATCTATTATCGGTTAGTAAACTCACTAAAGACTTAAATTGTATTGCTATATTTAGTCCTAATAAAGTGATTTTTCAGGATATTATAACCGGGAAGAAGATTGGTGAAGGTTTCGCTGAAAATGGCCTCTACATGCTAAATGACGCAAAACAAGCTTTTAGGGTCACTAAACAAATTAATTCACATGAGCTATGGCATGCACGGCTGGGACATCCTTCTAATCACATTTTGAATAGTCTAGTTCCTGATTTAAAAGATTGTTACATTTCTAAGTGTGAAGCATGTATTTTAGGAAAACAAACTAGACCTCCTTTTGTACTGTCAGAACATGAATGTGATGATGTTTTTGATTTAATTCATTCTGATTTATGGACTGCTCCTGTGACATCTCATGATAACTATAGATACTTCGTTACATTTATTGATCACAAATCTAGATATACGTGGATATACCTTTTAAAATGCAAGTCGGACACATTACCATGCTTTAAACGCTTTATGCTTTTTGTCACTAACCAATTTGGCAGAAAAATTAAAATGATTAGAACTGATAATGGTGGAGAATATGTCAATAATTCCTTTAAGGAATACTTGGTAAGTGAAGGGATTGTACATCAAACTACATGCCCATACACTCCAGAACAAAATGGAGTGGCAGAGAGGAAGAATAGACATATCTTGGAAGTTGGAAGATCAATGATGTTCTACCATAATGTTCCTAAGCATTTCTGGAGCAATGCCATCCTCACAGCTGTTCATTTGATAAATAGAACACCAACAAAGGTTCTAAAAGGCAAGACTCCGAATGAGGTAATGTTTAATCATAAGCCAAATCTTTCATATCTTAAAATTTTTGGATGTATATGTTATGTTCATATTCCTTGTAGCAATAGGGACAAACTTAGCTATAAAAGTCAAAAATGCATATTCCTAGGTTATGCCACAACCCAAAAGGGTTATAGATGCTTTGACCCTAAAACAAATAGGTTGTTTGTATCTAGAAATGTAACATTTTTAGAGCATGAACCCTACTTCGAAAAACATGAACTCAAAACCAATGGTAAGGGGGAGGATGTGGGTAATTCCAACCCAGGTCCTGTTATTGACACTATTCACACAAAGGGACCCATTCTTGAACTTAGGAAGAATATGCATAATCAGCTAGAATTTCAAGAGGAATCATCTCAAAATGAGAATGATCCTTACCCTCTTAGACAAACAAATGATGAGAATGAACCTACTTTTGCCCAAGATGATTCATCCCACAATCAGATTGATCCAGATCATCTTGGAGATGACCAAATTAGTAGCCATGACATACCAAATCAATTTATGGATAGTGATGCTCATGCTACACAGGAACTACCCACACTCAGAAGATCTACTCGGATCAAAAGACCTGCCTCTGAATGGATGAAAACTAGAGTGTTTCATCATGGAAACCATGTAACCAATCACCCTATTCAAAGCTACTATACTCATGATCACATTAAAGATCAGTATAAAGCTTTTCTAAATGCCATCGATGATATTCAAGAGCCTTCCAATTACCAAGAGGCCCAAATTAGCCCAATTTGGAGAAGTGCAATGAATGAAGAGCTTAAGGCTCTAATTCGCAATCAAACTTGGGATATTGTTCCACTGCCTAAAGGGAAGAAGGTCGTTGGCTGCAAATGGGTATACAAGACCAAGCTTAAGAGTGATGAAACTATTTTGCGACAACAAAGCAGCAATCTACATAGCTTCAAATCCAGTATTCCATGAGAGAACAAAGCACATTGAGATGGACTGTCACTTTATTAGGGAGAAAGTTCAGAATCAGACCATCTGCACCCCTTATGTTCCAAGCGAAGATCAACTAGGAGACTTGTTCACAAAGGCTCCTACTAAAAAACATATCGGGATCGCAATAAGCAAGTTGAATTTGAACAACATCTTCAAGCCCAACTTGAGGGGGAGTGTTGAAATAAAGTCGAGCGAGCCAATTGATCAATCTCCAGATTCATACCAGCATCATGATTGTGTTGCATTGGAGATGAAAAGATTGAGGGTGAAGATGAAAGGCCCAAATAACTCTTTGGCTAATCTATGAGTACCCACATCAAGCCCAAAGCCCATGTCATACTAAACCACTAAAGAACAAAATAACAGCTAGTTTTTTAAAGTTAAAAGATGTGCTTTTGTATGTTGTACCTAGCTGTTAGAAAAGTAAAGTGAGTTTGTACCTAGCCGTTAGGATAGTGTGTATATAAACACAAGTGTGTAAATGTTTAGACAATTGAATAAGAAGTAGAAAACAATTTACTCATCTTCTTCATCTTTCTCTCTTTGGTGAAAGTTCTCTCATTCTCTCATCAAACTTAATACATTGTGATAGAACATCATAGTTCTTGCCACCTCTAAAATATGCCTATTCTTACGTTCAACCACTCCATTTTGTTCTGGAGTGTAAGGACAAGTAGTTTGGTGAACAATTCCTTTACTAACTAAAAACTCTTTAAACAAGTTGTTCACATACTCTCCTCCATTATCAGTTCTCAACACCTTAACTTTCTTATCGAATTGGTTTTCAATCAATATTACAAACTCTCTGAAACAACAAAAAACCTCAAATTTCCTTTTAATAAGATAAATCCATGTATACCAAGATTTATGATCTATAAAAGTTACAAAATATTTGAAGCCCTTATGAGATAGAGTGGGAGAAGTCCACAAATCAGAATGTACCAAAGCAAAATAAATCATTATATTCATGATGAGATTGTACAAAAGGTATCTTTAGTAATTCTACTTACGGACACCAAATTGGAAGAAAAACATGGCATATAAAGACCTTTAGTATGCTTAGACAAAATATTCAAGTGTCCTAAACCACTAATCGGTATATCTTTTCCATTAGCTATACTCACCCTTTTATCCTTTCCTATAGACTCAATTTTAGAAGCTAAATTTTTACTTCTAAACATGTGATTTGTAGCACCCGAGTCTATAACCCAAGGATCAATATTTAAGATAAATTAGAGATCAAACCTTGAGAGGTGTTTGGCCTTTGACATTGAAGGAACTTTGCAAATTGCTCAATGAGGTTTGTGGACAAGTTTGCCTCTGATGTGTGGTTTAATTCTTCTGAAATTTTGGCTTTATTCTCCTTCTTCAAGTGAGGATGAAGCTCAAAACATTTATCCTTGTTATGCCCAAACTTTCCACAATGATCACAAAACCTACAATTTCTTTTGATGTGTCCTAGTCTTCCACATCTTTCACATTTGATGGTTTTGCTTTCTTTCAACCCTTGTGTTACCATTGCTGCTTCTTTTGCCTCCGCAAATGCACCTTTCTCAATTTAGGCTCATCTCTATCAAACGCTTCTCTAGCCATCAATTCCCTATCCACAATATTCACCACATCATCATATGGTGGCATCTCCTTATTCCTTAGAATTTGATTCCTAAGGTCCCCAAAACTAGGCCTTTTTGTTTCCATCAAAGCAAATTCTTTCTTCAATAGGCAGTGGCAACAAATCAAGAGGAGTTATAGGATTGAATCCATAAACTATCTCAAATGGAGAACGCTTCGTTCCACTGTGCACGCTTCTATTGTAAGCAAACTCAACATATGATAAACATTCATCCCAATTCTTCAAATTCTTGTTGACAACAGTACGAAGTAAAGAAGAAAAGGTTCGATTTACCACTTCGGTTTGTCCATCGGTTTGAGGATGACATGCTGTGCTAAAGAGTAGTTTTGTTCCAAGTCTTTTCCATAAAGTCTTCCAAAAGTAACTTAAGAATTTGACATCACGGTCTGAAACAATACTTTTGGGAATCCCATGTAATCGAACAATCTCTTTGAAAAATAAATCAGCAATATGTTGAGCATCATTTGTCTTGTGGCACGGAATAAAATGAGACATCTTGGAAAACCGATCAACAACGACCATAACTGAATCCTTTCCCCTCTGCGTTCTAGGCAAACCAAGAATAAAATCCATGCTTAAATCTTCCCACGGTTGGTCTGGTACAGGCAATGGCATGTATAACCCTTGTGACATCTCCTTACTCTTAGCTTTCTTACATATCACACATCTTTCTATGACTCTTTTAATATCTTTGATCATGGTTGGCCAATAAAAGTGTTCCTTGAGTGCTTCTAATGTCTTCTTTTCTCCAAAATGACCAGCTAAACCTCCACCATGAGTTTCCCTCACTAAGTGCTCACGAATTGAACAATTTGGGATGCATAATCTACCTTGCTTGAACAGATAGTCATCATGTCGATAAAATCCTTGCATGAGCTCCTTTCTTGCACTCCTCATATATTGATGCAAACTTTGGGTCATTTTTATACTGATCTACAAGCATCTTAAAACCCATTAGTTTAACATTTAACATGGAAATTAACGAGTACCTCCGAGATAGTGCATCAGCCACAATGTTCACATTTCCTTTCTTGTACTTGATCACGTAAGGAAAAGACTCTAAGAATTCCACCCATTTTGCATGCCTTCTATTCAGCTTGCTTTGCCCTTTTAAATGCTTTAAGGACTCATGATCAGTGTGAATAACAAACTCCTTAGGTAGTAAATAATGTTGCCAAGTCTCTAAAGCTCTAATTAAAGCAAAAAACTCTTTGTCATAGGTTGAGTAGTTTAATTGTGCACCACTCAACTTTTGACTAAAGTATGCTAATGGACGCCCCTCTTGCATAAGAACAGCCCCAATTCCCACACCAGAGGCATCACACTCCAATTCAAAAGTTTTGGTGAAATCAGGTAATGCTAAAATTGGTGCAGTTGTTAACTTCTCCTTAATCAACTCAAAACTCCTTTGCGCTTCATTATTCCATTCAAAAGCCTTTTCTTTCTTAATAATTTTAGTAATAGGAGCAAGTAAAGTACTAAAATTCTTCACAAACCTTCGATAAAAAGAAGCCAACCCATGAAAACTTCTCACTTCAGCAACACTACTTGGGATAGGCCAATCTTTAATAGCCTTTACCTTTTCTTCATCAACTCCAACACCTTGCTTTGACACCACATAACCAAGAAAAACTACACGGTCTTGGCAAAAATGGCATTTCTTCAGATTACCATACAATTTCTCTTCTCTCAGTACTTTAAACACTTTTCTCAAATGAATTATATGTGTTTCTAGACTTCCACTGTAGATCAAAATATCATCGAAATAAACAACAACAAAATCACCAATAAAGTTCCTAAGTACATAATTCATCAATCTCATAAAGGTGCTTGGTGCATTGGATAAACCAAATGGCATAACCATCCATTCATATAATCCAAATTTAGTTTTAAAAGCGGTTTTCCATTCATCCCCTTCTTTCATCCTAATCTGATGATAACCACTTTTGAGATCTATTTTAGAAAATATAGTAGCACCATTTAACTCGTCAAGCATATCATCAAGTCTAGGGATAGGATAGCGATATTTTACGGCTGAATGGTATTCCTTTCTACGGCTTGAATTAAACGGTCAATTTGCTCCCTCATCTTTGCTTGCTGGTGTTCAAGTGCTAGGATCTTAGCTTGATCCAAACTCAATCCTCTTGGAACATGAGGAGTTTCTTCTTCTCCAAACATAATTCGTCTTGAAATTTTCAAGTGAATGAATTTCTTGATTCAAAGAGGCTTTGATACCAAACTGATATGCCTCAAGGATCTTCAATGGTGAATCAAGATCTAATGGGTATATTTTTTTGGGGTTTTTGTGGATGGAAAAAGGTGTTGGTATATAGTATAGTTGTTGGGTGGATGAAAATTCGTAATTGGAGTAAGTTACTAGGTCTGTAGGGGTGTTTTAAGAAAGCTAAAGGGTTATGTACGAATTTTGAAGTGGGAATGTGATAGGGATAGCCTATGAAAAGTTTAATAAGAGAAAACTAGTTAATCAAGTTTGATAAGATCAAATCGCCACAAACAAGATTACTAGGTTGATTCGCCACACTCTAAGATAGAAAGAAGGAAGAGTGATAAGAATCGATAGATAATTCGCCACTAAACAAGGAATTTGTTTAGATAAGAATTTGGATGCAACGAAGCAAAATTCCGCTTATTCCTCAAAACTGTTTAATTACAAGCACTAATGCCGTATTTATAGTAATGACAGCCTTTCCATGTCTAACTTATACTAAAACGCCTAATTCATCTATGATAAGGATTCCTAAGTAAATAAGGACTACTAAGTCATCTAGATTTCTATGAAGATAAGCCTAATATATCGGGTTCCTAATCCTACTTAAAATCTTACATGTAAAACCCTACTTGATCTCAAACTCCTTGCCTAGTGATATTTTCTGCTGCTGCTGGAATTCTTCTTGGCATGGATATCCATTTTTGCTTGTGTAGTCATGGTGCGGCAAACTACAAGCATTTCTATAAATACGGCATTAGTGCTTGTAATTAAACAGTTTTGAAGAATAAGCGAAATTTTGCTTCGTTGCATCCAAATTCTTATCTAAACAAATTCCTTATTTAGTGGTGAATTATCTATCAATTCTTATCACTCTTCCTTTTTTCTATCTTAGAGTGTGGCGAATCAACCTAGTAATCTTGTTTGTGGCGATTTGATCTTATCAAACTTGATTAACAGTTTTCTCTTATTAAACTTTTTATAGGCTATCCCTATCACATTCCCACTTCAAAATTCGTACATAATCCTTTAGCTTTCTTAAAACACCCCTACAGACCTAGTAACTTACTCCAATTACGAATTTTCATCCACCCAACAACTATACTATATACCAACACCTTTTTCCATCCACAAAAACCCCAAAAAAATATACCCATTAGATCTTAATTCACCATTAAGATCCTTGAGGCATATCAAATGTCCTCCTTCCCGTGAGGTTTGGAAGTGATTTAAGATCTTCTCCCCTTAGTGTCGGTATGTTTGGTACATACAGCTGCTGTTTGTGCCAAATATATCCATTCTTAGGGGTGAATTTACTAACCTTAACGTCAAAATTCTTAATCTTCTTGGCATGCTCTTGTCTATGAGGATCAATCTCCATTGCCTCTTTGATTTCTGTCCATACATTCCACTTTGCTCTGCTAATGGCAGTAAGGCACGCGTCATTAGGCTCACATGCTGTCCATAACGCTTGACCTCCATTGCTTCTGGACAATGCCTGCCACCTTGTTTTCCTTGCCGGTTTGTAGATTATTTCTACTCTATCCCAGCAACTTGACAAGGAACTTTTGCTGCTCTGGTGTGGTAATTTTCTGCTCTCTGAGGCTTCTCAAGGGTTGTTGATCCGTAATGATCAGGAATTTCCTCCCAAGAAGGTAAAGTCGCCATACCTTGACTGCATGGATGATGGCTAACATCTCCTTGGCGTATACTGACCATTCCTTTTTCATGGGCCCTAAGACTCTGCTCATGTATACAATAGGTCTTCCGGCTTGACTGAGGATAGCACCTATGCCATCTTGACATGCGTCAGTGTGAAGCTCGAAGGTTTGGTTGAAGTCAGACAGTGCTAACATTGGGGTCTCACACATAACTTGCTTCAACAACTTGAATGCGTCTTCACTCTTTTCTGTCCATAGGAATCCATCCTTCTTTAGCAAATCCGTTAGTGGTTTTGCTATGGCACCGTATTTGCAAACAAATCGGCGATAATAGCCTGTCAAACCTAGAAAATCTCTAAGTTCTGTGACATTCTTTGAAGTTGGCCATGTTTGCATGGCTCCTATTTTCTGTTGGTCTACCTTCACTCCTTCTTCAGATATGATGTGACCGAGGTACTCAAGCTCCTCTTGCATGAATGTGCACTTGGATGGCTTGATGACGAAACAATTTCTTCTTAACACTTCTAGCACTTTTGCTAAGTGTTCTATGTGATCATCATGGTTCCTAGAATAGACCAAAATGTCATCAAAGAAGACTAAGACAAACCTGCACAAATAAGGTTTGAAGATGTCATTCATGGCTGCTCGAAAGGTGGAGGGTGCGTTGCATAGTCCGAAGGGCATGACTAGGTACTCGTAGTGTCCACTATGAGTCCAAAATGCTGTCTTCTGCATGTCCTCTTCTTTCATGCATACTTGATGATATCCCGCCTTGAGATCCAGCTTGGTGAACAGCTTTTGCTCCATGTAACTCATCCAGCATATCATCAATTGTTGGGATCGGAAAACGATCCTTGACAGTTGCTTGGTTGAGTGCCCAATAATCGGTGCAAAACCTCCAAGTTCCGTCTTTCTTTCTAACAAGTAGAATGGGAGAAGAAAAGGGTGAGGTGCTAGGTCGGATAATACCTTGCTGTAGCATCTCCTCCACTTGTCTTTCAATCTCGTTTCTTTTGGAAGTGTGCATACCGGTAAGGTGCTACATTAATCGCCTTGGTTTCGTCGATTAATGGGATGGCATGGTCATAATGTCTTGAGGGTGGTAGTCCTTGTGGCTCTCCTAAGACATCTCCGAATTGCTCCAAAAGATCCCTTACTCCTCTTGGTATGTCTTTGTGTGTAGGATGTTCGGCTGTGTTTTCCTCTTTTGTGGCCAATAGAATCGCAAAACATTGTGTACTTACCTCACAATGATGCACTGCATTAGTGGTGGATGCCTTCCATGTGCAGTCTTTTCCCTTCCATTGGAAGTGCATGGCCATGGATTGGTAGTCGAACATTATCTTGCCTATGGTTTTAGGCCAAGCGTTGCCTAAAACCACATCAAGGCCTGCCAAGGCTAACACATGCAGTTCTGCCTCTATCTTGACTCCTTGAATCTGCGTAGCTATTGCCTTGATAACTTGCACACACTTGAGCTTCTGTCCTGCTTGCCACTCTTACCTCAAAGGGTGCAATCCTTTTCGGACATAGCTGGAGTGTTTTGACCAGTTTTGTGTTGATGAAGTTATGAGTAGCTCCACTATCTATCAACACCAAAACGTTTTTGCTGTTAATGGTTGTGAACAACCTCATTGCAGTAGGCTTTGTGGTTGCCCCTACTGCATGCAAGTTGATTTCGCCTTCTTCCGCATGATCTGGGGAGTGTACTGCCTCGGCTTCCTCCTCGCTGTCCATGCGGCTTTGGGCATTTGTGCTGGCAATGGGGTTGCTGTCCAGAACACCTGACCTGTTGCATGGAATGTCTGGATCTTCAGTGTTCAAGCTGCAACCCAAATAATCCTCATTCTGTCCAGGGAATTGAGGGTCTAAAACAGGTGCAGATGATGGCGTTTGATCAATATTTGTGCCTTGTAAAGCTTGCTGTATGCTAAGCATATTTTCCGCTTCAGTTTGACCAACGAATGGTTTAAAGGTCTGATCTCTTGCAGCATGTGAATCTGTCCGTGAAAGATCAGCAAGTCCTTCGATCTGAATAGATGAATCAGGATGTTTGGTAGATGCATTATTCGACTCATCACAAGACATCTGCATCTTTATCTTGGCATTCGAGCACACCAAGTCCTGTCCTGGAACACTTGTGTCCTTAGCGTCGCAATCATCTGAAAGTGCATATGCATCTCCTGTGCATAATTCTTTTCCTCTACTGTCATCAACTGGAATTGTTGGTGATGAAACGTCTTCGCTTGTTCTCCAGATTGGCATCTCAGGAGGCGGAGACGAGAATTCTAAGTTCTGAACTGGTGCAGAACTCTCCGAATTTGATGAAGGAAAGACTTGGTTCCCATCAAACTTGGGACAAATATTTGTGATGCTGGATGGGCCAAATCTGTCCATCAATTCTTGCGTGAACCTTGTCCAGCCAATCCGTCTACCTTCTTTCCCATAGGTGGCCTTAAGCCAACACCACCATTGATTGGCTCTCCCGCATAGGTGACAGGATGCAAAATCAACCCTTTCACCCCTCTCAACACCTTGTTTCTCAAAATAGAATTCAGCCTTGGAGATCCATTCGGTTGGATCCCCTTTCTCAAAGGTTGGGAATTCGATTTTTACCTTAGGCCTAGTGTAGTGGCTTGGGCTGTCGTAGTGTTTGCCATTCCTCTCTCCTATTTGTCTGCCAACGTTCTGCCTCATGACAACTCTGCATTCTCCTTGGCTGCCACGCTGCTGGCCTTCGATCCAAGACCTCATCGTCGCTGTATTCATCATAGGGGTCATGGGGCTGGTGCAAATTCGGTGGCACCTCCCTTCTGCACCCTAGACTCATGTGCACTCTCCCCCTTTCTTGAGAGGGAAGCTGCTCATGGTGAAAATCTTCCTCCGAATGCAGCCTTCTAGGTTGCTGTGGCAGTATGCTGCTCCTGGCTTTTCTCAGTTTTGACTTGTTTTCCAGCCACTCGTGGTGTGTCTCTCTTCAATTGCTCAAGAGAATGGATGATAGAAGATAATTGATGTTTGATATCACTTACCTGGTCATTGAGTAAGCGTCGTTCCTCTCTAAGGTCAGAATTCTTCCAAAGTCCTCCTTAGTTCGCTGTTGTAGTGAGGGTGAATGCTGCCTTGATGACATGGTAACCTCGATGCCTCTCGATGGTATTTCTGCTGCTAACTAGGCACTAATTTGTGGGTGATTGTGCTTCCTCTCAACTGGTGGTTGTGCTGATCTCTCAACGAAAGCACCAACTTTGTTGGGGTCCCGATTTTTTCCCTCAACTTTTCTACACCTTAGAGGGTCAGCATGCCTACTGGAATCCTTCCTAACTTGCTGTCCCGTTTGATTCTTGAGTTCTTTTCTTATTTTATATCCCCTAAGCTGTCCTTCGGGTTAACTAATATATATAAAGATATGTTGGATAGGCAAGACAACTCTTAAACCTATCACAACTTGCCTTGGTTGAAGAAGACAACTCTTAACTTCAACCTTAGCTCTTAAGCAAGGAAGACAACTCTTAACCTTAACTTAAGCCCATGTTATCTCAAGACAACTCTTAAAAGATAACCGAAATATAAACAAGAATAGAGAGCAAGAATGCTTACCTTTGATTCTTGATTAATGAATGAGAAAATAACAAAATTCGTAGCTTATGAGCTCCTCACAAATAATGGGCTGTATTTATAGTCCTAAGACAACCTTATCCTAATTTAACTAGTACTTAGGTTCCTTATCCACTTAGGATATGTTTTCCTAAGTCAACAAGCTTTTCTAAGTCAAATAAAACATTATCAAGATAGACCTTATCCTTTGTGTCCTAATCCTACTAGGATTCTTGGTCTTTCTTGAATTCCTATCTAGACTAGAATTCCTACCTTATCTTGTATTTTACAGCAGCTGCACTTCCTCTTGCCTAATCCTTGTAGGACTAGGACTTTGAATGCATATCCTTCTGCCCTTAGAATTCTTCTTGTCGCGACTATCCTATTGCTACTGGAACTCATCATGAGTGTCCTACTGCTGATAGAATTCTCCTTGGCATGGATGTCCTGCTGCTGCTGGAATTCTCCTTGGCATGGATATCCTGCTGCTGCTGGAACTCTGCTTGGCATAGATGTCCTTCATTAATTAGGATTAAGTCAAATACTGGTTGGGCTTCACTACTGGGCTGCATACTTTCTGTTGCCATTCTTGTTATGCACATTTTCTGGCCCATGCTCTCCTTTGTTGCCCCATTTTCTGCCCATTGCCTTTCCTGCATACTTAGGTTCTCAACATGGCCAGACAGGGCGCGGGGGCATCGCACCATACTCGGGCGAGCTTTCTGCAGCCCTTGTGCTACGACTTATGAATGCCTGCGCACAAGGTCCGCACCGGATCGCCCAAGAATGGGGGGTCAGTCCCCGCACAATCATGGTCAGCCATGAAGCGAGGAAATCGCACCATACTGGGGCAAGCTTTCAGAAGACCTTGCACTGCAACTTACGAGAAGCGCTGCACACAAGCTCCGCATTGGCTCCCCCAAGTACAGTAGTTCAGTCCCTGCCAATCATGGCCTGCCAGGCAGCGAGGGAAATCGCACCATACTCGGGCAAGCTTTCTGCAGGCCTTGTACTACGACTTATGAATGTGCTGCGCACAAGGTCCGCACCGGCTCGCCCAAGAATGGGGGCTCAGTCCCCGCACAATCATGGTCAGCCATGAAGCGAGGGCATCGCACCATACCGGGGTAAGGTTTCTGAAGACCTTGCACTGCAACTTATGGAATGCGCTGCGCACAAGGTCAGCATCGGCTCGCCCGAGCATGGGGGTTCAGTCCCCGCAGCCAACAGTGTTGCCTCAGAAGAGGGCCTCACACCGTGCAAGGTGTGCCGCAGCCTTAGCCCATAATTTCCAGATCATTAGCTCGTGGCACAAGTTTCAGCATTGGCAACGCCGAGAACGGGACTAGGCCCTCAACTCCGTGGCTAAAATGCTCAATTTTGCAACATTTGGGGTGCTGGGGGAGGGGCCGCCAGAGAGGCAACCCAAAACGGTGGCCGTTCGCCTGAGAATGGAGGGTCTCGTGCCATGCTTTGCCCACCCACCCACCGAGGGCCAACAAGGTGTGTGGACGAGGGGGCATGCATGGCTAGGCAACTTTGGCCCCTACCGGAGCCAGTTGCCCCTGCCCCCCTAAAGAGGGTTTTGAGACATTTCCTAAGTGGCAGGAGGAGACGTACCCCATGTCTGAGCTGTCACACCCCCTCTAAAATAAAAAATACTAGGTATTTTGGGCTGAAATTTTGCAGAGGGGTTGAGAAAAATGAGACGGAGGTGTGGGAAGAGTCCTTGCAATTTTTCTGACCCCAGAATAATTTTTACGATTTTTTGTAGGCCAAAAACGGCAAAAATCGGGAAAATTACGAAGCGGGGTCAGAACGGGGAGAAACCAGAGAGACAGAATTCTAAAATGTTGAACTAATTTATCACATCATTTAATTGAAAATGGCACAGGGAAAAATGAAAAAGTTGCAGCAGAAACTTTTTCCTGCCGAACTGCCGTGGAAAGCGCGGCAGCCGCCGCCGCTGCTGCTGCATGTTGTGCAGTGTTGGGGTCCCAATTTTTTCCCCAACTTTTCTACACCTTACGGGGTCAGCACACCTACTGGAATCCTTCCTAACTTGCTGTCCCGTTTGATTCTTGAGTTCTTTTCTTATTTTATATCCCCTAAGCTGTCCTTCGGGTTAACTAATATATATATATAAAGATATGTTGCATAGGCAAGATAACTCTTAAACCTATCACAACTTGCCTTGGTTGAAGAAGACAACTCTTAACTTCAACCTTAGCTCTTAAGCAAGGAAGACAACTCTTAACCTTAACTTAAGCCCAAGTTATCTCAAGACAACTCTTAAAAGATAACCGAAATATAAACAAGAACAGAAGCAAGAATGCTTACCTTTGATTCTTGATTAATGAATGAGAAAATAACAAAATTTGTAGCTTATGAGCTCCTCACAAATAATGGGCTGTATTGATAGTCCTAAGATAGCCTTATCCTAATTTAACTAGTACTTAGGTTCCTTATTCACTTAGGATATATTTTCCTAAGTCAAGAAGCTTTTCTAAGTCAAATAAAACATTATCAAGATAGACCTTATCCTTTGTGTCCTAATCCTACTAGGATTCTTGGTCTTTCTTGAATTCCTACATTATCTTGTTTTCTACAGCAGCTGCACTTCTTCTTGCCTAATCCTTGTAGGACTAGAACTCTGAATACATATCCTTTTACCCTCAGAATTCTTCTTGTTGCGACTATCCTATTGCTACTGGAACTCATCATGAGTGTCCTACTGCTGATAGAACTCTTCTTGGCATGGATGTTCTGCTGCTGCTGGAATTCTCCTTGGCATAGATATCCTACTGCTGCTGGAATTCTCCTTGGCATGGATATCCTGCTGCTATGGCACCGTATTTGTGAAAAAATCAGCGATAGTAGCCTGTCAAACCTAGAAATCCTCTAAGTTCTGTGACATTCTTTGGAGTTGGCCATGTTTGCATGGCTCCTATTTTCTGTTGGTCTACCTTCACTCCTTCTTTGGATATGATGTGACCGAGGTATTCAAGCTCCTCTTGCATGAATGTGCACTTGGATGGCTTGATGACGAAACGATTTCTTCTTAACACTTCTAGCACTTTTGCTAAGTGTTCTATGTGATCATTGTGGTTCCTAGAATAGACCAAAATGTCATCAAAGAAGACTAAGACAAACCTGCGCAAATAAGGTTTGAAGATGTCATTCATGGCCGCTTGAAAGGTGGAGGGTGCTTGCATAGTCCAAATGGGCATGACTAGGTACTCGTAGTGTCCACTATGAGTCCGAAATGCTGTCTTCTGCATGTCCTCTTCTTTCATGCGTACTTGATGATATCCAGCCTTGAGATCCAGCTTGGTGAACAGCTTTGCTCCATGTAACTCATCCAGCATATCATCAATTGTTGGATCGAAAAAACGATCCTTGATAGTTGCTTGGTTGAGTGCCCAATAATCGGTGCAAAACCTCCAAGTTCCGTCTTTCTTTCTAACAAGTAGAACGGGAGAAGAAAAGGGTGAGGTGCTAGGTCGGATAATACCTTGCTGTAGCATCTCTTCCACTTGTCTTTCGATCTCGTTCTTTTGGAAGTGTGCATACCGGTAAGGTGCTACATTAATCGCCTTGGTTTCGTCGATTAATGGGATGGCATGGTCGTAATGTCTTGAGGGTGGTAGTCCTTGTGGCTCTCCTAAGACATCTCCGAATTGCTCCAAAAGATCCCTTACTCCTCTTGGTATGTCTTCGTGTGTAGGATGTTCGGCTGTGTTTTCCTCTTTTGTGGCCAATAGAATCGCAAAACATTGTGCCCTTTTTCTGTATAGTCGTTCAAGGGTACTTACCTCACAATGATGCACTGCATTGGTGGTGGATGCCTCCCATGTGCAGTCCCTTCCCTTCCATTGGAAGTGCATGGCCATGGATTCATAGTCGAACATTATCTTGCCTATGGTTTTAAGCCAAGCATTGCCTAAAACCACATCAAGACCTGCCAGGGCTAACACATGCAGTTCTGCCTCTATTTTGACTCCTTGAATCTGCATTGCTACTGCCTGGATTAACTTGTGCGCACTTGAGCTTCTGTCCGCTTGCCACTCTTACCTCAAAGGGTGCAATCTTTTTCGGACGTAGCTGAAGTGTTTTGACCAATTTTGTGTTGATGAAGTTATGAGTAGCTCCACTATCTATCAACACCAAAACGTTTTTTCCGTTAATGGTTGCGAACAACCTCATGGCAGTAGGCTTGGTGGTTGCCCCTACTGCATGCAAGTTGATTTCGCCTTCTTCCGCATGATCTGGGGAGTGTTCTGCCTCTGCTTCCTCCTCGCTGTCCATGCAGCTTTGGGCATTTGTGCTGGTAATGGGGTTGCTGTCCAGAACACCTGACCTGTTGCATGGAATGTCTGGATCTTCAGTGTTCAAGCTGCAACCCAAATAATCCTCATTCTGTCCAGGGAATTGAGGGTCTAAAACAGGTGCAGATGATGGCGTTTGATCAATATTTGTGCCTTGTGAAACATGCTGCATGCTATGCATATTTTCTGCTGCAGTTTGAACAATGAATGGTCTAAAGGTCTGATCTCTTGCAGCTTGTGAAGCTGTCCGTGAAAGATCAGCAAGTCCTTCAATCTGGACAGGAATATGATTAGGAACTTTGTCTTCTGATCCAGATTTAGCCAACAAGGCAGATTGTGCCTGTTCTGGTGGATAATTTGTAGAAGCATGCACTTGTAATCCATATGATTCTGCATCCACTTTAATTTGCTGTTCTTCCACTCTTGGTAGTGCTAAAGAAGATGTAGAAGAAGTAGCATAAACCTGAATAGATGAATTAGGACGTTCGGCAGATGCATTGTTCGACTCTTCACAAGACATCTGCATCTTTATCTTGGCATTCGGACACACCAAGTCCTGTCCTGGAGCACTTGTGTCCTTAGTGTGGCCTTCACTTGGACGTGCATACGCATCTTCTGTGCACAATTCTTTTCCTCTACTGTCATCAACTGGAATTGTTGGTGATGAAACGTCTTCGCTTGTTCTCCATATTGGCATCTCAGGAGGCGGAGATGAGAATTCTAAGTTCTGAACTGGTGCAGAACTCTCCGAATTTGATGAAGGAAAGACTTGGTTCCCATCAAACTTGGAGCAAATATTTGTGATGCTGGATGGGCCAAATCTGTCCATCAATTCTTGTGTGAACCTTGTCCAGCCAATCCTTCTACCTTCTCTGCCATAGGTGGCCTTAAGCCAACACCACCATTGATTGGCCCTCCCACATAGGTGATAGGATGCAAAATCAACCCTTTCACCCCTTTCTACACCTTGTTTTTCAAAATAGAATTCAGCTTTGGAGATCCATTCGGTTGGATCTCCTTTCTCAAAGGTAGGGAA
>BNST01002831.1:35000-40273 GCA_019650275.1 Xylocarpus granatum
TCGTTCCGCATCTGAGAGAATGGGCAGATACTCCGCGTGCCAAAGAGGCCTCCCACATAGAGTGAGGCACACAAGGAACGCGGAGAACACATCGAGTCCCCCCCTCGCCCCCGAAGGTGCTGGGCAGATTGGGGAACCAAATCCAACAGATACCATCTTCCGGGCAAGCAACACAGGATACCGAACACACCCACAAGTGCACACCTGCGCTTAGGGGCAAAATGAAGGGGACGGGGAGGGGGCCAACAGTTCGACGCACAAGCACCGAGCCTGACAACCCACGCCTTCCAATCACCACCCACGCGTCTGTTGCGCTCACTCGGATATGATAGGGCCAAATGAACCACAACCCCAAGCCTGCTGCCGTTGGGACTGAGGAAACATTGGGCAAGGGCATCGCCAGATGCGAAGGTCTAAGTGAAGGATTCTCGAGAGGGACAGGACACAGTATCTCGCTGCATACGCAATCGTGGGGGAGCAACAACATGCCCTAGGTAGTGCTTTCTGCAGACCTTGTACTACGACTTACGAATGCACTGCACACAAGGGAAGCATCAACACGCCTGAACACGAGACTAGCCTACCCAATGGCGGAAATGAAAGCCAAGGAGAATTCCAACAGCAGCAGGAAACGCATGATGAATTCCAGTAGCAATAGGATAGTCGCGACAAGAAGAATTCTAAGTCACAGAGGAAGTCCAGCTGCTGTAGAAAACAAGATAAGTAGAATGTCTAGTAGAATTCAAGAAAGACCAAGAATCCTAGTAGGATTAGGACACAAAGGATAAGGTCTATCTTGATAATGTTTTATTTGACTTAGAAAAGCTTGTTGACTTAGGAAAACATATCCTAAGTGGATAAGGAACCTAAGTACTAGTTAAATTAGGATAAGGCTGTCTTAGGACTATAAATACAGCCCATTATTTGTGAGGAGCTAATAAGCTACGAATTTTGTTATTTTCTCATTCATTAATCAAGAATCAAAGGTAAGCATTCTTGCTCACATTCTTGTTTATATTTTCGGTTATCTTTTAAGAGTTGTCTTGAGATAACTTGGGCTTAAGTTAAGGTTAAGAGTTGTCTTCCTTGCTTAAGAGCTAAGGTTGAAGTTAAGAGTTGTCTTCTTCAACCAAGGCAAGTTGTGATAGGTTTAAGAGTTGTCTTGCCTATCCAACATATCTTTATATATATTAGTTAACCCGAAGGACAGCTTAGGGGATATAAAATAAGAAAAGAACTCAAGAATCAAATGGGACAGCAAGTTAGGAAGGATTCCAGTAGGCGTGCTGACCCCTAAGGTGTAGAAAAGTTGGGGAAAAAATCGGGACCCCACAGCCGTGAGGTGCGCGCTGCCAGCTACTGTATGGGGTCCCGATTTTTTCCTCAACTTTTCTATACCTTAGGGGTCAGCACGCCTACTGGAATCCTTCCTAACTTGCTGTCCCATTTGATTCTTGAGTTCTTTTCTTATTTTATATCCCCTAAGCTGTCCTTCGGTTAACTAATATATATAAAGATATGTTGGATAGGCAAGACAACTCTTAAACCTATCACAACTTGCCTTGGTTGAAGAAGACAACTCTTAACTTCAACCTTAGCTCTTAAGCAAGGAAGACAACTCTTAACCTTAACTTAAGCCCAAGTTATCTCAAGACAACTCTTAAAAGATAACCGAAAATATAAACAAGAATGTGAGCAAGAATGCTTACCTTTGATTCTTGATTAATGAATGAGAAAATAACAAAATTCGTAGCTTATGAGCTCCTCACAAATAATGGGCTGTATTTATAGTCCTAAGACAGCCTTATCCTAATTTAACTAGTACTTAGGTTCCTTATCCACTTAGGATATGTTTTCCTAAGTCAACAAGCTTTTCTAAGTCAAATAAAACATTATCAAGATAGACCTTATCCAAATGTTTCCTAATTCTACTAGGATTCTTGGTCTTTCTTGAATTTCTACCTAGACTAGAATTCCTACTTTATCTTGTTTTCTACAGCAGCTGCACTTCCTCTTGCCTAATCCTTGTAGGACTAGGACTCTGAATGCATATCCTTCTGCCCTTAGAATTCTTCTTGTCGCAACTATCCTATTGCTACTGGAACTCATCATGAGTGTCCTACTGCTGATAGAACTCTTCTTGGCATGGATGTCCTGCTGCTGCTGGAACTCTGCTTGGCATGGATGTCCTGCTGCTGCTAGAACTCTGCTTGGCATAAACGTCTTACTGCTGCTGGAGTTCTTCTTCATGCAAATATCCTTCTTCTGCTGGAACTCTTGTTGGCATGAATGTCCTTCATTGATTAGGAACGCCCAGGCCTCACTGCCGGGCTGCACACTTGCTGTTGCCAGGCTTGTTGTGCACATTTTCTGGTCCCATGCTCTCCTTTGCTGCCCCATTTTCTGCCCATTGCCTTTCCTGCATACTTAGGTTCTCAACAATCCCCCTTTCTTGGAGACTCACCTTGTCCTCAAGGTGAAAGTTGGAAAACTGCTGCTGGATGTCATTATAGTCTTCCCAAACTTGTATGGGTAATGGCAAAGGTTGTAGCAATCCTTTGGTCTTGCCATCTTCTGGTTTTATCCATGGGCAAATGTCACAACTGCTGTTTTTCTTCTTACCTTTTGCCTTGAATCCTTTCGACCAAAAGTATAGCTTGATCCACATGTAGATGTCCTCCTTCTCGTGAGTTTGGAAGTGATGGAATATCTTTCCTCTCAGTCCTGGTATGTTTGGTACATACACCTGTTGGTTGTGCCAAATATATCCATTCTTTATGGGTGAATTTACTAACCTTAGGGTCAAAATTCTTGATCTTCTTGGCATGCTCTGTGAAAAATATTGAAGAAACAAAGAAGTGTGAAAGAAAGTATTGATGAAAGAATAAAGAAGCTTGTTTTTTCACTTTACACATCTTGGGTATATATATACAACATCCTAACGGCTAGATACAAGTTGATTTTACTTTTCTAACAGCTAGGTACAACACATAACAGCATAGCTTTCAATTTCAAGAACTAGCCGTTATTTCGTCCTTAGTGGTTAGCTTGAAATGGGCTTTAGGCTTGACAAGAGTGTCCATAGACCAATCAAAGAGTTATTTGGGCTTTTTATCTTGACCCTCAATCTCTTCATCTTCAACATACCTTTACATAAGATAAGTTTGGTTGCCTATTATGCAACAATTCAAAAGGAGATTTTCCATTCAAAACTTCGAAGGCATACGATTTATCAAATGTATGGCAGTGAGAATGGCTTCATTCCAATATCTTTTAGGGACATTGTGATGAAACATTAGTGACCTTCCTACATCTAAAATGTGCCGATTTTTCTCGCTCGGCCACACCATTTTGTTCAGGTGTGTAGGGGCAAGTCGTTTGATGAACTATCCCTAAAGTGCTCAAGTAATTCTCAAAGGCGTGACTAGTATATTCTCCCCCATTGTCGCTCCTAAGAATCTTAATCCTTTTACCAAGTTGATTTTCAATTAAGGAAACATACTCTTTAAAACATGATAAGGTCTCTGATTTGTTTTTAATCAAGTATATCCAAGTGTATCTCGACTTGTGATCAATGAATGTGACAAAATATCTAAAGCCATTGTGAGATTCTAAAGGAGAAGTCCATAGATCAGAGTGAACAAGATCAAATATTTCATTATAACAAGTTTCCGAATGTACAAAAGGAAGTTTAGTCTGTTTTCCAAGATTACAAGCCCTACATTGTTTAAAATCACTAAACTTCATTTTCGGAATCATTTTACACAGAATGTTACTAGGAGGATGGCCTAGTCTTGCATGCCAAAGTTTCTGAAGTCCACGGTCTTCCTCAACTCTAAGGGCTTGATTGGTACTATCCAAAAAATATAGGCCGTCATGTAAGGTTCCCTCACCAATCTTCTTCCCGGTTGACATGTCCTGAAATATCACCTTATTGGGTTCAAAGGTGACACGACAATTTAAGTCTTTTGTTATTCTACTAACGGACAGCAAATTTGATGAAAAATTTGGCATATAAAGGCCACTTGTTCTCTTGGATAAAACTTTAATATCTCCTAATCCCTTAATGGGTATTTCACTACCATTGGCTATTGTCACATTTCTAATGTTTCCTAGGGTTTCTATTCTAGATGCCATGTTTTTATTTCTAAACATATGATTAGTAGCACTTGAATCAATAACCCAAGGGTCAAACTTAAAATGTGAGTTGGAAATCATACCTTGAGAGGAGCTTGGAAGATGGTTCCGAAGTAGTTTGGCCAAATCCTCAAGGAGTTTTGAGTTCCCTTTTTCGATCGCATTTTGAGCACCTTGTGGTGGTGCCTTTTCCTTGAAGTTAACTGGCCTCAAATGTGGATTAAGAACCCAACATTTTTCTTTAGTATGACCTAGCATCTTGCAGTGCCCACACTTCCAGCATTTGTCTTTAAGGTTGTGCATCCGTCCACATTTATCACACTTAGCCTTAACTTTTGCTCCTTGGACCATCCTGCCTTCTTCCTTGCTGTCCACCAAACTACCTCTCTCAGCCTTGCTTGAATTCCCATTCAAAATCTTTCTTTGCAAGTACTCTTTATTAACCTTGTTTGCAACATCGTCATAATAAGGCAAAGGTTCAATTCTAAGAATGTGATTCCGAAGATCTTCGTAGTCCGAACCCAAACCCATCAAATACGATATCACAAGATCTTCATTGGCCCTTTTTTCCACCTCTTCAATGTTGGTAGTATTCGGCCTTAATGATTGAAGTTCATCCCATGCCTCCTTAATTTTGGTGTTATATTCTATCGGATCACCTCCACTAAGGCTGATATTGTTGATGAACTGCTTCAACTCGTATATTCTCATCAAGTTTCCTTGATGACCAAATTGTCTCTTGATAGACTCCCAAAGTGCTTTAGAAGTTTCAGCCTTTGAGAATGCACCTACCAAGGATGGTTCCATGGAATTTAAAATCCATGTGTACACCAAGTTGTCGTTATAGCACCAATCTTCATATTCTTCACTTGATGTGTCTGTGGGCTTTGTGATTCTTCCATTCACGAAACCCAATGCTCGTTTTCCACATAATGCTCTTTCAGCGGGATTGATCCAAATTGAGTAATTTTTTCCATTCAAGGGAAATGTGGTAAGTTTCAAGGTGGTGTTACCATCATTATCAACTCCCTTGAAGGAACTTCTGCTCTTGGTGTTGTATGACGAGCCCTCCCTTTCCATTCTTTAATTTGGGCGTTCCGGGATTGAGGTGTGTTGTGATCGTTACGCGCAGTGAC
>BNST01002832.1:0-83197 GCA_019650275.1 Xylocarpus granatum
TCCTATCATAGTGAAATTGGTTTTTATTTCATATCAACATAGACCATATATCATATCTCTAGTGTAATGTCCTAGATTGGTTATTTTCTTGCTACACATTCCATTCGATTCATCATTTAACTCACGTATTAATGGGGACCATATTATAACTAATCAAAAATATTAAACAAAATTTTCATTATTCTATATATGTGTCATTTCACATGTATGTACTCATTGTGCAATTTCATATCATAACATGCAATAAACTAAATTACTCTACGGATACATATTCATGAACTTATAAGTAAACCTATACTATATATCTCATATATATATATATCAAATATAACACTATAACGTGTATTTCAGTAGAACCTCTATTTCAGTATTGTATGTCAACGAGTTGATATACACATACTTACTCTACTCATCACACAGTAGATATTCATACATGAACTCATAATATTATATAAATTCATCATACATGCACATGATGACTGAATTCTACTACTTGGATTTTACCACATTTTTCTCCCCTTTTATAACTAAATTTATATTTCTAGGTCATTACATATAATATTATGCATGATGACTGTAATTTTCATGATCTACAAGCTTTTTAACAACTAAATACTATTATGTCCGAAATTTTCATAATAGTTCCCATATGTTTTTTCTTCCATTGTCTAGCAATTTATACATTGATATATATGTCCTTATGCAAATATACATTCAATCATCAATCAAAACTTAAGAATTCAATATACAATATTATGACCAAATTTTTCATAGCGATGTTTATACATCTTTTTTTTTATTTTCTAGAAATTTTCACATTGTTACACATATCATCATGCAAGTACCCATTTTATCATCAACCAAAATTCAACAATGCAATATTCACAATTATGGCCAAATTTTCCCATAATAGTGTTCATACATTTTTCTTTCATTTTCTAGCAATTTCTCATAATAGTGTTCATACGTTTTTCTTTTTTTCTAGCAACTTTCACATTGTTAGACATATCACCATGCAAATATACATACAATCATCAACCAAAACTCAATAACTCAATATGCACTATTATGGCCAAATTTTCCATAATGGTGTTCATGTATTTTTCTTCCATTTTCTAGCATTTTTCACATTTCTACACACCATCATATGATTACTCATTCAATTTCACATAAAAACTAATAGTTTCATAATCCCTAACTTTTACAAATTTAAATATTATGCAATCTTACCTCTTTTTTCATAAATTCTTTAATTTCTAACTACAATCACCAATTCTTTCTTATCTTTCACCTATTATCACCATGGATGCATCATAAGCTACATATCAAATTTTGATACATCCTGAATGGATGAAGTATTTACCTTAAATTGAAGAGCTCTCAATGCAAAACATTTTTTCCTTAAGGATCAATTTGAGATATCACCTATTTTTCATGATTTTTGAATTTGAAAAAGAAGAAACCTTAAGAGAGGGAGAGAGCATCAAGTTGCTGCTTCAGGAAAAAAGAAGATTGCAGAAATTTCTAACATTTAACTTTTATATACTAATTGCTAAAATTTTCATTTTACCTTCACTTTGTTAACGAATTCTTAGTATGTCATTTTAAATTTACCACAGTAACTTTCACATGTTCAGCAGAATTTAGATTTTATATTTAATTAACTCTCCACTTTGCCCTTTGATTCCTTATGAAATGATCATTTTGTCATGCTGAAATTGAACATATAACCCAGTCGATTCTGGTCTAATTTCCAAGACGTTTTAAGTCCAATTCTGTTTGTTTTCTTATGCCTGATTATAACATTTCTAAACTTTTGAATGCTCAATTTTAACAGAATCCTCCCAACCCTAGGCGATTTGATAATTTCAACATTTTTGGCAAAATTGTCTATTCAGCAAAAATATGAAATTTACATTTCTAGAATTATTCAATCTATCTTCTTTTCTAATAATTTTTATTATATCTACGTATATCATTAACATCTAATTCTATCCATCATAATGGGTTTTGAAATAATATTTTAATCTTGTATCACTGTGAATGCTTATTCTACCTCATTCACATCTTATGAGTTCTCATTTATAGTGTGCAAATTTTCTCATTCGTTGCCTACGAATTATACTCGCATTGTGTGAGTACAACATTTTTAATTCTATCTCACTCACTGTGTGCAAACCCTTCATTCACAGCATGCGAGTGTTTGTTTTCTGATAATTAACATTCTGTCCAACTCGCATTGTGTGAGTTTGCGATTTCTTCATAACTTTCACTTTTTCTTCACCAAGAAAAATTAATGCTTAAATTTAAGAATGTTACACAAAGCTCACATTATAAACATGATAGTGGGTTCAATGAATTAATTACAAACCGATACCAAAAAGCGAATTGATTAGTATATTTATCATATTTAAAAATGTTTTAATTAAATTAATAATAATATTTATTGATATTTAATATAAAATACTATATAAATTATAAAAACATATTATCATATAAAAAAATGATTAAATAAATAATTTAATTATAATATATTTAATCATTTAATAATTATATTGAATTTAAAATTTTTTTAATTTTTTAATATAATTATTAAATAAATAAAATTGAATTAATTTTTATTCGATACAATACAAATATAATAAAAATACAAAAACCTAAACTCTACTTGTCATAATTCAGGCAAGTGGAATTACTTGTGTGCTGTCAATTGTTGAATTGTATGCTTTTTCAAGTTGCTCAAATTAAAATTAATCGTCATTAATAGGTAGTTAATGCATATAACCGCAAGGATTGTACTTTTCTTATGCCTTATTTTAATATAATTGCTACAAGCTCATTTCCTTTAATTAACATTGATAATTTGACTCGAATATCTCAACAGACAATTATGGTAGTTAGTAACAGGCTTTAAGCTACAAACTTAAAAGGTTATGTTGTTACTCCTTTTTCTTCAAGTTCTCTAAAAAAAAACATTTTAAATTTTTTATACACGTTTCAATACTGTTTACTATATATTTCAAATTTTTTTATCATTTTTATTTTTTTTTGTATGTTTCGGCATTATTTAATATTTGTATTATATGTTTTAGTATTTTTTTTATTTGTTTTAAATTTTTCAAAAGATGTTTCAAGCTCCATACACATTAAAAAAAAAGACCATGCTACTTAAAGGTAGGTACCGTAGCCAAGTCCTAGTAACAACATTATTTTCCTTTCTCTTGTTCATAACACCAAAATGGCAACATGCCAAACTGAATATGATTTATTGTAGAGGTATCATTGTCACGTCAAACCTCCCATTCACTTTTTGTAAGAGCAAAATTTAAATTCAAATTATCAATTTTATTCTTTGATTCTTTTTATTTAAATTTAATGTATAAACAATGGTTAGTGGGACATCCAAAACTAAGAACCCAAGTCTAACCAATTGTTCACCAATTTTTCTTAAACCTAACAATATAGTCTAAATATGGCTTAAAAATCTAGCTTAAAGGATTATTACAATATTTTTTTACCTAACATTATATGCTAATATGACTTAAAAATTTAGATTAAAGGATTATTATAATAATTTTGAAAAATTTCTACAATTTAATAGTATTATCGATATTGATGAAATTGATTTATTTCAAGAATTAAGTATCTTAAGGGAGTTTTACTAGATAATAAAAGGGCAGTCGACATGATAAATCATTTGAAATTATGAAATAATTGTTTTCAAATGCATGGATTATATATAGAATTGTGTTGACTATATTACTTAATTGTTGAATTTTTAGAAAAGAGCTTTTTAAAACCGAAACTGATCAAATATTACCTCTAATCAACCGTATACTAAGAATGATTAAATAGATTAGTTGTGTTATTTATTGAAAATTATTCGATAGAGAAGTTTAATTATGAAAATTTAGTTAGTGTTTCAAGTTATGAATTAGTCACTGTACATCTAATCATGTTTTATGAGAACTTGGTGAAACCTAAACCCTCCCATTGTACCGTTGTTATGCAATTTAACATTTTAATGGTCTTATGCTTTCCTCGTATTGATAAGTGCTATAAAGATGTTTACCTTGCTCTCAAACAAACTGACCCAATCCTCACTCAAAATAACTAAATCTTCATCTCTGCATACTGTAATTTATCACACCACCTTACGAAAGTTATGGAATTCATTAAGAGTATAAACTTAGCCTTATTCATTATAGTAAGTGTTGACGCAACCAATCTAACCACCAAGAACACTAGAAAACTCAAACTTAACATACAAATGTAAAGAGACCACACCAAATGAACAACAATGAATGCTTGAAACCAAAGAGGAAGAAACTTAGAGAACAATAAGAAGATCACCGAGAGAAAGATCTTTCTTTATTGCCAATTTCTAAATTTTGCAAGGTTAATTCCATCTGTTGCAAGTATCATATACTTTATGACTATTTAAATGCAACACAAAATATATTGTTTTACTTTATACATTTAACTACTTAAACAGATTACAACTACCCTTTATCCAGCTCAGCAGCTTTAATTGCTTCAATACTAGCTTAGCTTAATAGCTTCCTTTCTTCTTTATAATAGAAACAAGAGCCTCTCGATAAACTAATCTTCAATTTGATTCACCTAAACCAATCACCTTGAACCAAATGCAAATTCTCATTGGAACTTCATAAAACAAAATCAATAATCTAGCAAACATAAACTCATTAAGAATTCAAGCTGGTAATACAGTTTACTATTTATGGTCCTACTGCATACAAATCTTCTGCAAATAATGGTCAAAGTTCTTGTAAGGAATAACTTTGGTAAACACATTCGTTAGATTTTCTGAGGTGTAAACCTTTAGAACTTTCACATCTTCACTAGTAATCACATCCCCAATGTGATAGTACCTTACAACATTATGCTTGGCCCTCACCTGATGAGTTTGATGTTTAGACAATTTCATGGCACTCTGGTTATCACAAAACAATTCAACAGTATCCTGATACATGCCCAATTCAAATAATATTCCCTTTAATCAAATGGCCTTTTACACAGCTTATGCCATGGCTACGTACTCAGTTTCAATTGTAGAAGAAGCCACCATATGCTTAACAAATATGCAGTTGCAAAAATAGCCTCAGCCTAGAACAATTTTGGCAAGCCTACAATGATCAATATGTATCTTACTTTCTCCATTTTTGTACTATTTACTATTTTTGCCACACCATTTTGTTAAGGAGTGAATTTGATAGTTCTCTGCCTCGTTATACTATGATCCTTGCAAAAATTATCAAACTTTTTACTGCAAAACTCTATGCCGTTATTTGTTATTAAAATCTTGACCTTCTTGTTAGTTTAATTCTCAACTAACGTTAACTATTCTTTAAACCTTTCAAAAACTTGCTCTTTAGTTTGCAACATGAAGATCAATACCTTTCTTAAAAGGTTATCACTGATGAAAAGCAAGTACTTTGCCTAAAGAAATGACTTAATAGAACCTTACAAATTCAAGCATATGTAATCAAGTGTGCCTTTGGTATTGGTACTATATGTTCCTGAACCAAATTTTACCTTATGGTGTTTATCAAGTATACAGCTTTCACAAAATCGAAGAGAGTTTAATGCATTATTACCGACTATACTTTGTTTTTCCAATTTTTTTAATCCTCTCTTACCTAGATGACATAACCTTAAATGCCAAATCATTATTGTGTCACATTCTTTAGCATTTACCTTATTAGTTTCTCCTGTTATTGCCTTACCTCGTAGGACATAGAAACTATTCCTTTTAATGTCTTTCAACAACACTAAAGAACTTTTTGACCTCTAAGGTTCCATTTTTAGTCTTAAAACCACAACCTTCTCCATTAAACATACCTAATGATAGTAAGTTTCTTTTTAAGACGTGCACAAATATAATATTTTTCAATTTTGCTGCGTATACCATCATGTGGACTAAGTTTTACTATGCTTATTCCTTTTACCTTACAAGCCATGTTATTTTTCATCAAGACACACCACCATTACTTGTACTCAGTGTTAGAAACAATGATTTATTTGGGCACATTTAAAAGGTACAACTAGAGTCTAAGATTCACTTACCTTTTGGTTCCTCATAACAAGCAATTAACAAAAAGACATCCTTAAAGTCATCTTTTATTGCAATGGCAACATCTCTCTTCTTTAAAGAATTTTCCTTTTTGATTTTCTTCTTTTAAGGCAAACTATTTTAAAGTGTCCTTCTTTGTGGGAAATGCCTAACTTACAGCCACTATGCTAGACATCCCTTAACAGACAACTGGAAACAATATATAAAATTTTAAATAATTTATAAAAATAATTAAAATATAAAACAAAGAACTTGAAACACTTAAAATATATAACAAAATATACTTGAAACTCAAACAAAAAACTTGAAACAACTAATGCAAAACTTAAAAAATCAAATGTAATCTTATATTCGATGTATGTGGCTTGAGAAACACTTCAATTTCTTTAGCTTTTGAATTTGACCTGGAGCCTTTCTTTTCTTTGAAATTCTCTTTTCTCTTAGCAACCTCTTACATTCAATCCCCTCAGCGACACCAGAATTCTTTTTGTTTATTGTTCATATTAAGTTATTTAGAACTAAGAGCTTATTTCAATTCACCATGGTTACTATGTGTATTCCATAAAGCAAAATCCTTCCAAAATGTTCATAACATCAAGACAATGCTGTAAAAACCATCAAAGCTTGATCCTTATCTTCTAATTTTATATCAATGGTCTCAAGATCAAGATAATTTTATTAATATTATTCAAATAATCTTTGATTAAGCCATCATCTTTAAGACTAAATGCATATAGTTGTTTCTTTAAATACAATCTTCATATACCTTGATTCCAGTTTATGTCATAGCCCAAGTGTAGTATTTTCTATCAAAACTCCATCCCTAAGTGATAAAACCAAAGCATTGTGTACTTTCTTAAGAATTTCCTTTATATCTGCTTTACTTAAGTTTAGTGACATCTTCGATTCCTCAATCAATACCTCTTCTAAGCTTTCATGAATAAGATAATCTTTTATTTTTATTTTTCATAAATTATAGTCATTCTCTCTAGTTTACTTTTCAATTGAAAACTTCATAGACCTCGTTCCTCCTTTCCTATTGTAGATTTGATACAACTTGTTAAAGCAAGCAATCCAACCACCAAAAGCACTAAAAACTCCAGAGAACTCAAATTTAATGTGAAAAAAATTCAAAGAGACCACAGGAGATGACCAATAATGAAGGCATAAAAATAAGAGTATCACAACTCTTCTTTGAGAAGAAATCAGAACAAGAAAACTTAGAAAATAATGAGAAGATTACCAAAAGAAATTTTTTTCTTTATTGCCAATTGCAAAAATTTTACAAGGTTGATTCCATCTATTATAAGTATCAAGTATTCTATGGCTATTTAAACTTAACATACAAAATGCAATGTTTCACTTATGTCTGTATTTAATTACTTAAACAGATTACAACTACCCTTTAACTAGCTCAGCTACCTTAACTACTTTAATGTCACCTCAGCTTAACCGCTTCCTTTCTTCTCTATAATAGAAATGAAAGCCTTAGAAAACTAATCTTTAAGTTAATTCACATCAACTGTAAGCAATGTCTCATCATATTAAGACTCATCGACATAGGTTTACAATACAATGAGGACAATTGATGATTTTTTGTCTTTGTTTACTTGTATGCTTATTTCATAAGAACTGCAATTATATGGATAGGTTTACCATCACTCTTACCTTATGATCTAAGTTTAACCTTCTCGATGAATTTTTCAGTAACCTCTTATTACGTCTGAAATGAAAATTTTTACTTTTCTTATTATACATTTATTCTTTGCTTTTACTATTGCGGTCTGACAGTCACAATGAATACAAATAGAAGTAGGAAGATAAGTATTAATGGTAAGATCTATTAGAAAAAAAACCCTCAAGGCAAGCCTTGTATAAGGAAATTAACTTAAACTATATGGTTGACCAAGCTATATACGTTTGCTTAGATGATTTTCAAGACATAACACTCCACGAAGTGTGAATACAAAATCACTATGTGAATTCAATTTAGTTGATTTTGAAATCCAATTAACATCAATATACTTCTTTAATACATGCGAAGATGTGTCATACATAAGTCCATAATCAATAATGCATCTCAAAAATCATGCAAATCTCTTGAATGCAATCCAATGTTCTATGTTTGGATTTTGAGTATATATACTCAATCTATCAATATAACTTGGCCATGATCCAAATTCGGAATGGACGTTTCCAAACTAGCATCCATGTCTATTACAAAAACTCAATACAAACTTACAGTGAGTTTAACCTTTTAACTCTAAAATCATTTAAACAAATACTAATATCTGCCAAACTTTTGTATATATTTGTAAGTATTTTAGCGAGTTTTTTATTTTTTCAACTATACTTATATTATTTTAATTTTAAAATCACTTAATTTAATATATAATTTATGTTTAAAAATAATTTTTGTTAGAAATGATAATCACTTAAAAATTATAATAATTTTAAAAAATGCAATTTAATTAAAACATCCATGCATATACCTACATGTACATATTCAAATTTCAAAACATCATTGCCAAACATTTCTAACAAAATTATTTTTAAATATAAATTATGTAGGAAAAATTAAATTGCATGGATGTTTGAATATGTAGGAAAAATTTATATCATGTTCCTAAATTATGCCATGGTGATTATGTAGGAAAAATTGCCATCCCTATCTATCAAAAATTTATATACGATGTTAGGCATAGTATTATCATTAAACATATCATGGAAAGCTGATCAAAAAATGTAATCAAATGAATCAATGTACTTCAAAACACAGATTTTTTAATGTGATTATGTTCTCTTGAGTTTTTAATCAACTATTCAAGTTTTCTCAAGATTTTAAAATGGGATCAACAAAATCATTGTAAAACGTATAGAAATAGAATCATGAAGATTATAGTTCAGAGACAAGCATTTGCAATTTTTCCTTAAATTATTAAAGGAAAAATAACAGTTGAAACCATACCTGAGCAATAATTTCATCTTTATGGATCAAAATTAAGCGAAGGTGAAAGCTGCAATTGGGAAAACTACAACAGGTCCTTCATCATCCACTAAACTGGTCAACGGAAAACACATGTCAACAATCAGAAACCTTAAGATTAAGCTATTGCAAGTAATAAACATTTAAAGAGAAAAGGACATTTCAGTTCCTGAGATTTAAGTATTTAGTTAAATGCAGAGACTATTTTGTAATTGAACCATAATTACAATTGGCATGACATTCTATTTCTTGTAAATTTGTTACATTATTATGTAAGTATTTAAGCCTTAGATGAACTTTTAAAAATTCATTCACTTGTTGTAAATTTAAGATGTATACACACACACACACACACATCACTATATATATATATACACAATTACAAACAATTATAATTATTATATATTCTTATGTAACTTTATATTAAAATTTATCACCCCACAATTTATTTTAAAATTTAAAACACTTTAATGACAGAGATGATAAGTTGGTTATTTGTTTATTGTGATAATGATAAATTATGTTGTTAGTCATTGCAATTTCAAAACTAACCGTTTTAACATTAATGAAGTCAAAATCTTCTTTTAGATGAACTCTTAACAATGTAATGTAAGGAATTTATATATATATTTAAAAAAAATACAAACATAAAATTTTAAATTTGTTACGTAAAACTTGAGAGTACGTTGATAAAACTTTTAATTATTAACTTTTAATTATTAAAATATAATAATAACAAAACAAACGTTGAAAACATGATCACTAATTTCAAAGCTATTTTTCTTACATTCATCTATCTATAGACTTAACACGAGACACAAGACTTCCACATAAATTTCGATAATTTCAGTCAAAATGACTTGGGAAAAAAGATTATTGACAATAACAACGTGAATTTCCACATATGCCCTCATGGAAATGCTTGTGCCGTGAGCTCGGGAGAATATTACGCCTTGTTCGTTTTCATTGGTGATTTGGTATCCATCTCTCTTGAGCTTGATATTCAGATTTGCAAATTTAACTCAATTTATTATTGTTTGTTGTAAGAATTTTTAAAAAAATGTTTCTTTTTGGTAATAATACGAGAGATATAAATTATTATATAATACATCGTATTCAAACAAAATAAATATAAAAATATTGTGTTTGTTTTTGATTGTATAATAAAAACGTGAGAAATATAATTTTAATATAACAATAATACTAAAAAAATTCATACAAACTCTTTTTTTTATAAAGTGATAATGTTTGTTATTATAATATTTTTTTTATAATTTATTTTTTATTTTTTTGACTTTTGTAAATTATCAATTAATATTACAAAATTATAGGACGTATGGCTTATTCATTTCCATAAATAAGTTTGTATTATCGTATAAATTAAATTTATATATACATGTAATTAGAAGTATATATTTTTTACTAATTGTTTATAATTATGATAAATATTTTATTTTTATAATCTTATAATTTTTAAATAATTTGTAATAAAAAAATAATTTTTTTATTGGGCAAGTCGGGAAAAAATTGTATTGGACAAGACGGAGCAACTTTCCAAGTCAAGGAGCGCGGCCAGCCACGGTCGTCACTCAATTCAATCAGAGTCACAGACTCCCGGATATATATACATATACACATACATGCAGTTCAGACTTAGGATTTTTCATAACCCAGCTTCAGTGTTTTGAAGAAGTAACAAAAATGGCAGCGAATGAATCAAAGACAGTGCATTCAGCAGCCCTTACTTATTTCTCCATGATTTCACTTCTCACTCTCTGCCCTCCTTTCGTCATTTTGCTGTAAGTTTCACTTCTCTTTCTCACTCCTTCGTCCCTCAGCAGAGACTCCAACTGAATTCATTTGTTATTTTTAGAGTTTCTCTGTCGATCTGAGCACTTTAAACATCACTGCTAATACATCGGATGGACTGTCGATGTGTGAATGAATTCGCCGAAAATTTGTATATTGAATAATTTAATTCGATTTTTTGTTAGGATGTGCAAATGGGTTGAAATAATTTAAGAAGTTGTGAATCTCAAGGTTATGAGTTTCTAATTAGTTTACTTTGATTTATTAAGATGAAGATATTTATTGATTCTTCGCATGATTTTGTTTCTTGTTTCTTTTTATGTCTGTTCGTACAGTAGATATTATTGATTCAATTACACATCTTAAGAACTCTTTAGATTGTGATTGATGAGTGTACAATATCATGATATTTTCTTGTAATTGAAAAAGTTAAGCATTTTTTTTTGTTTTTTAAGTCAAGCTGGGGAGTTCTTTTCTTGATTTTTGACGAACCGTTTTCTTTAGTGGTTGACGTTTACGGATATGGGAATTGAATCTTCTGTTTGATTTCTGGGAAAGTGAAGGAAAACCTTACTTAGATAATATACAACTACGTATGTTGGTTTCTATCCCATTGTATATCTTTACATGTTAATAATATTTCTTACTTGAGTAGGCATACAAATAACAGAATTTTGTTCCCTGTTGTTCCTCAGTTCATGATGTAGAAGTGTCAAATATATTCAATATAAACCAACGGTCAATTTAATCCAAATCCAATTATATGATATCATTATCATACTCTTACCCATTTTTCTGCTATAGAGATCATATTTATTCATGTAAATTTTACTGCAGCACTTTGAAGTCAATGTTATGACTAGACTTTGCTACTTTATACAGATGGTATACAATGGTGCATGCTGATGGGTCTGTTATCCAAACTTGGAACTACTTGAGGCAACATGGGCTGCAGGGCTTTATAGATACATGGCCAAAACCCACTGCTGTTGCTTGGAAAATAATTGCATGTTATGCAGCGTTCGAGGCTGCACTTCAGCTGCTTCTGCCAGGCAAAAGGGTTGAGGGTCCAATATCTCCTGCCGGGAATCGACCTGTTTACAAGGTAATTTTAAGTTGACTGCCTTTCTCAAGAAGTCTTATAATTTCTAGCACATTTGCTCCGATATATTTATTTGCCAATAGCTTTGGTGGAGTTTATGAACTTATATATTTTAACTAGAAAACGTTGAAGAAATTTATTCTACTTAATTATTCTTGTCTCATTTATTTTATGGTTAATTCATTAGTTTACTTCCTTGCACTTGTTGCAGGCAAATGGTATGGCAGCGTATGCAGTTACATTAATTACCTACGTGAGCCTTTGGTGGTGAGGGAGTTCTCCATCTAGTTCTTCTCTTTAAATGATGCAATATGCTATATAACTGTGAATTGTGATGTTATTGAAAGGGTTGTAGAGAGTGGTTTTTCTCTTTTGTTGCCGCTGCTAGTAAATTTTCTGTGCACTGTGCTGATATATATCTCTTTTATTTTGCTCAGCCAAGATATTCATTGATGGCATGCACCATTAAATCAAAGACTTTGTGCACATTTATATTTTATATGTTTGATTCTTGCATTTTTCTTAAGAATTTTAAAATGCATTTGTTGGTGATTTGAAAATCTGGCTTTGATTTAATTAATGTCATCTTTGCTTTTTGCGTCTGTGTCAAACGACCCTCTTGGTACTGCTAAAATACTTCTTGGTGGAGTTCTTTGTATTTATTTCCATTATGTGTAGGATATGAATGGTATCAAGGCCATCTTGTATTTTCACTTTCAAATTACTAAAAAATTGAGAATGGCTGTTTATGTTTTCAAAATTTTCTTATAATATATCTTGTTTAGATCTCCAACAGTTGCAATTATTGTTTTTTCATGGCATTTAGCTTATATCTTATTCACAGTCCTTGGCTTGGAAGTTGCACAGTTTTCTGAAGGAAATATGATCCATTTTTCAAGTAGTAATGTGTTTTAACTGTTTTCTGGTTTTATTTTACCAACTATGATTGATTATCAAATTCAATTGATTAATACTTTTGCCGTATGCCTTCTTCAGGTTTGGGATATTCAACCCCACCATTGTTTATGATCATCTGGGAGAAATATTTTCGGCACTCATTTTTGGAAGCTTCATCTTTTGTATTTTCTTGTACATTAAAGTGAGGGTTTAAAATAAGCTAAGTGGCATTTTAATTATTTACAATTTAACTACTATGGTTAATATCTGACACCGATGTTTTATCTGCACAAGGGTCTTTTGGCCCCATCTTCCACTGATTCTGGTTCGTGTGGAAACATCATAATTGACTTCTACTGGGTGAGCTTCTTCAGGCTTTACATTCTGGACATTTGCTTATGATTTTTTCTTTCATTTTCCCCTAAATAACTTACAAGGTCTGGGTCAAGGAGTATGAAAAACAGATGGACAACGGAAATGAAGCATCTTTGTTGGTTCCTAAACTTATTAAATAAAATTGTTAAAAGGGCAAAGAATCAGAATCCTGCAAATTAGTTGGTTGGAATCATGCTTAATTTTGAATTTTGTGGAAAGCATTCAGTTTGAAACTATGGGTATTTTCAAAAGCTTCCTAAGATCTGTTGAAAAAAAATGAATTGATTTCCAAGAGTTTCTGGTGTTCGTGTTTTTTTTTCTTTTAATAATTTTTAGAAAAAGGAAAAAGAGCCTGAAAACATCACAATGAATTTTTGACTTTGACATGTCTCTGAATGTTTGACAAGTCATCTAGATTTTTGAAGGAACTTCAGGCTAACCTTTCATTTATTACCCCTGTTATTGGCAGTCTTCAAACTCTTGATAGAGCACTTTTTAAAATTCTTTTCCGTTCTTTAACCTTCCAATGTCAAACCTAAAGCTCTATGCTGATATAATTTGTGGTTTCATGGGCAGTGTTAAAAAATTACTGTGCATCATTACTTCAGGACTATTTTTCTAAGTAATCATTCTAGTAAACCATTAATCAAGCTCTGAAATATACATCCCATCAAAATGATAGTCTAAGGTCTCATAAGAACTGATATTTTACTTGATGGTAGGTCACTTAGTCCAAATTTGCCAGTTTTTCATTTTGCAATTTTTTCCTTTTTCGTTTCTATTTTTAAATGTCTAACAATGATTATTTCTCTGCAGCTGCATCTTTTTGCTTTTTATTCACTTTCTTACGCATAGTTTTAGTCTCTCTTCATTTTTCAAGCTATGATGTTTGACTTAATTGAATTTTTTTTGTTTCTGTTTGTATGTGGGTTCTTAATTTATCTTTGTTCTTATTACTAATTGTGCAACATATAATTAATTTTTTCCTTTTTGATATGAGCCTATTTATTTTTTGCAAGTTGGCTACTTGATAATGCTGCATGGATTTCTGTAAATATAAATTTTTTAGTTTGTATAATTTACTCTTCTGTCAATGAGCTTATATATTCAGAAGGGAAATGGGCCAAAAAATGGGAAAAAGAAAATATAGTTGAAATGATGACTTATCTAAGGAAAAACTTGGCTACCAGTAATGTACTTTTTCTTTTATCCTTTTCAGCATATTTTTCACTTAACAAAACCCTATATCCTGGAACTTAAGGCTGGCTGAAAATTTAATTTTCTCTATTGATTTTTATCTGAGTTAAATTTTCTATCGTCCATAATGCTATTCATGAAGCAAACAAATTCTAAGAAATATCCATCAACTGTGAAAATTAATGACTAGAAAATCAAAAAGTTGATGTCATTATGAGATTTGTATTAGACAATGGATTCTTATGTGGCATGTATGGTTAGTCCAGGCCATGCTCTTATTTAGGTTCTTGTCTTGTTACAGGGAATGGAGCTGTATCCTCGAATTGGTAAAAACTTTGACATCAAAGTATTCACAAACTGCAGATTTGGGATGATGTCTTGGGCTGTTCTCGCTGTCACCTACTGTATTAAGCAGGTAGAAGCTCTTAGATATTCCTTTATCTAAATCTTATATTCAATGATGTTATGAATTCTCCTTATCTATAAACATATGGCAGAGTCCTCATTTGCTAAGTCCACATTTAGGCTATGTTTGATTAAGAATAGTTGTGGGGTGTAGGGGGAAGTGAAAGGGTAAATCATGGGTTAGGAATGCTAATTCCTCAAGTTGCATAACATCTTGTCCAGCCAAACATAAAAATCCGCATTCCTTTGAAGTGGAGATTGGAAGTTGAAACTAGATGCATGTACAATTATGGAAATTTATTGGTGATTAACCAAGATAATAAAGTTTGGGTTTTTTTTTAAATACCAAAGATGGTGTACATGACTCTTCCATAGCTAAACTTTGGTTTCGTTGGTCATCTGGGCCAGATTGTATTCTATATTCAAGTGAAATTGGTTGTCAATTGGGAAGAGAATGACAATCGTACGATTGCATAGCCTCCCAAATTTTCTTGTTACATTGTAAAGTAATTGACACATTGGTGGTTTCCTAATTACAGAAATCATGATATTGATTGAGTAATTACCAAATTCAAAACCTTAACCTAATAGGAAGATGTCCATTAGGTATATTTAAACTCCTGTATGCCCCCTCCCCCCATTTAGCAGGTCCAAGGCGGCATAAACACACGTGTGGATCCAAATTTGGACTCAACAAATAGTGTGATATAACTTAGTTGAATAGGGAAATTTTAAGATTTGAATGCTATATCTCTTGTTCAAATTCACTCTCATACCATGTTGAGTGACCATTGATTCCAAAATCTAAAATTGGTGGGAAAACACCTTACAAAAGTATTAATCTCTTGACTGTTTTAGCCGCATAGGTATCTTGTTTTGCTTTTTTCCCTTTCTTTCCTATTATCTTCACCACAATTCCAACCATAGATCTTCTTGTAGCATAAGATAACTGTTGTCTTTGACCAGTAGTTATGCCCTTCAACAACTAATTATGTTTACTATTTTTTTTTACTTATTTAAAACACTATTTTTTAAATTTCTTCCTTCTTAATTTTACCAGTACGAAGTGAATGGGAAAGTTGAAGATTCCATGCTTGTAAATACTATATTGATGCTGGTTTATGTCACAAAGTTCTTCTGGTGGGAAGCTGGCTACTGGAATACAATGGACATTGCACATGATCGAGGTTTACAAATACTCTATTTTCCTCTGTTCTTATGCTTGTTTGTTTTGCTTCCAAAATATGTGAACAGAAAGCTTGGATATGACTAGGAACAACCATTTGACCATGGATATACATTTATGTACATTTTTAATGATTTTAAACTGGAAACAAATTTAACCTTCAGATAATGATTTTATATGGTGGTCTTTTTTGTTGTGTGTGTGTATTTCAAATAACTCCCAACTCTTTGTGATAAGCTGAGCCTGAAGCTCTTGACTTCTTTCTAATTCATTCTTATTCTAAGAAGCACACTAAACAGATAAATACTTAACTTGGAAGTTTATTTGTCCGAAAAATTGAATTTCTATGAAATATGACTTTGATTTAAGAACTACGGTATTCTTGCATGGTTACATAGCACTCCTGTGACTCTTCAGTTAAGCTAGGAGTGAATTTTGGGCAACTTCAATACTCAGCAATTAAGGATATGAAAATATAAAACTATTTAAGTAAATTCGAAGTCTTTGTTATTGATGTTATTGTTGTTGTTAATGTTATCGGACATTGAGAGTTCCCTGCTAATTTCACAAATCAGTTTTTCTTTTTATTTGCTAATGCAATTGCAGATAAAATCTGTTTATTTTGTTAGGAGAGGTTTTATACTTTTTCTACCCTTTCTTAGTCATTTGGTTTTGCCTTTAGTTTTCCTTTAAAGCCCTCAACCTCCTTTACCCACTGGAGTTAATCTATCTTAATTTCCCCCTTTTTCCTATCCTTGCTTTGTTGGTTTATACCTTAAGCAGGTCCTATTTCAGCAACTGCTACTTGTCTATGTTGTCAAAACTCAATTCTGGTTTCAGATGAGCTGGTCCTCTCCTCTCCTATTGATTCTATCTTTAGTTATACTGTTTTTTTCTTTTTCTTTCTATTTTTTTGAGGCACTGATTAATGCTCTTAGCTCTTTCAGTCTTGCAAGTGTTTGATGTTCCTTTCTAGGTCATTGTGTCAAACTGCATGAGTTTCATCTTCATTTTTTATGTCATCAATGTTATTGTTGCTCATAAGTTTTTTCTGGACTTCTTCTTTTTAAATTTGTAGCTCTAATAAATAGAATAATATTGCACTTCCAAAATATTGTTTCCAGTTTTTTCCATCCCAAATGACATGACATTCATCAACTGGATGATAAATTTTTATAACTTTCAAAATAATTTACAAAGTTGTTTTTTCTACCCAAGTGATGCAACATCACCCAGTAGAAAAAGTTGGGATAGTACATGGGACGTGTAGTATGATTGTAATAAATAATTGCAATTTTTATTATACTGATCCCAGCTGATTGTGATTTGAATGATGAAAAAACATAAACTCTTATGTGGAGCTGTAATGCCTTGTAAACATCTCTTCAGAGTCCTGTTTGTTCAGATAGTTTGTATTTGAGTACAACTTATTGATCCTTTTTACTTGATACAAATTGAGCTGAGATCTCAAAAATGATTGCATTTGGTTTGATTTTGTTTATAAGAAACTTAAAGAGTTTTATTAAAATTGATTGCATTTAAACGGCTGGCTTTAGCAGATTGCAAAGTTATTTATTACAAGGCTTCTTTTTGTGCTTGCAACATGGCATCTAATTATCAATTTCTGCTTAATTTTTAATTACATGTAAGATGTGTGCTAAAATTGAAGTTGTTTGTTTCTTGACCCCTGGGTATGGTATTGTTGAGGAAAGTTTTGTGGAAGATTTACCATGGTCTTCTGTTATAGACCTTTTTCATATCGTCACACTGCATAACATAAGTTTAGATTGTTAGTAAAAGAACTACAAAAGGATACTTAAGTGACATATCCCGTATGTAGTTTCTTTTTTACAATATATGGTATTGTTATCTGTTTTCTAAGCATTAAAAGGTTGATCGTTCCTTTTCTTAATGAGTTATCTAATTTATTTCAATTCCATTTTTTTTAATCCTACAGCTGGTTTTTATATTTGTTGGGGATGCTTGGTATGGGTTCCTTCTATATATACTTCTCCTGGCATGTACCTGGTTAACCATCCTGTGCACCTTGGAACTCAGGTAATTAGTTTTCTGCTTTTTGTTTACCAATTGTAATCAAGTAGCAGTGTCCTGTCAGCCATCTTTTCTTGATAACTAGCGTGTGTTCTAGTTTTGATTGGAATTGCTGTGTTCCAAAAAGATAATCTTCCATTGATTCTCCATATGTGCTGTTAAAAAATGGTTTGACTGCATACTAAATTTGGCCAATCAGTAGCAACCAGCTGTCAGAATATTCGTGTTGAAGTTGCTTCTTGTAATGAGTTGGGGAGAAATTAAAGCTAGAACTTAGCTTGGATTCAAATGCCTGACCAAATAATAAAATCAAAATTTGTCATTTTTCATTGTATGGTTGAAGTACTTACAGAATAAACTTGTATATGAAAAAGTAATGGTAATTAATGGAGTTATGCTATGAATTGGCAATGTTTCCCAGGATAGGATCAGTGTTTGACTAGAAAAGGGAAAACAAAGCAATCCATCATTTGACAGATTGAGTGCAGTGTGTTAGTCAAAATTGAGGCCTAGTTGACTGAGGTCTTAAGTTTTAGCATTTGAAGAACTCAATTCCAGTTATATGTTCTTGATACTACTAATGTTCATCCTCTTTTCCAGCTTGCTCTTTTTATTCTATTGGCAGGCATTCTTTGCATATACATCAACTATGATTGTGATAGACAGAGGCAAGAATTTCGCAGAACAAATGGCAAATGCTTGGTTTGGGGCAAAGCACCCTCAAAGGTGATAAGTGTTCTGGCACTCATAATGCAATTTTCATAACTTATAAATTTGTCTACTTGTGTAGTTCCCAAATTTCTAATTATTAGAGTTGAGGTTAATTTATGTTTTATAATTTCCATAAGACTTGCCATTTATTTTCGAATTTGGTACTTTTGCAGATAGTTGCTTCATACACAACAACATCTGGAGAAACCAAAACAAGCCTTCTTTTAACTTCAGGATGGTGATTTTTCATCTTTATGTAGTCATGAATGTTAATACATAGAACTGGATACTAAGTACTGGTTGTAGAAGAAGGGGTTGAGATTACCCACTAGTTTATCCACTTCAAATAACCTAATTGCTTTGGAATTGATCTGCCTACATAATTTCATCCATTACAAATGTTAAATTCTTGTGAAAGAGTGTCAAAAGGTATTCTGTTACACTAACCTAGGAGGAATGTAGGCATGAGTAGTTTAGTTGGACTGGATGGGGCCTTTACTTGCACAGTGAATTAATTTGTTATACTGTAGTTTGACATATGAGCTGGACACTGGCGTCACAGCAAGGATTAATTGATTCATCTTTTCTTTTGCAGGTGGGGTTTAGCCCGTCATTTCCATTATGTTCCTGAAATATTGGCTGCATTTTTCTGGACAGTTCCAGCTCTTTTTAATCATGTAAGCATTTTCAGTTTTGGAAAAATATTGCAATTTTGAAAATTCATCAGAATCTATTGCTGAACTCGCTTTTCCCGTTCTGCAGTTTCTACCCTACTTTTACATTATATTTCTTACCATACTTCTTTTGGACCGAGCCAAAAGGGATGATGACAGATGTCGATCCAAGTAAGTTGATACTAAGTTACAAAATTTGAACAGACCAAAGCTATTACCATGTAATGGTTCAAAATTGAAACTAGGATAAGTTGTTAAGAGTGCCAGTTGGTGCATATGTGCACCTTGCAGCCATAGAAAAGGTCCCTTAATCTTATCACCTAAAAGCAGTTGCATTTTAGTGATCTGATTTATATTTTGGGAAAGCAAGTGTGTCCTGTACTGCTGGCATGCTCCTGGCATTGACTATAAGTGTTAAAAGAAAAGGACCGTAGTCACAAACTATAGGTTTGGATATTCCTTCTGTTTTCTTTTGCATATGCTTAGGGATATTCCTGCCGTATCCCTAAGCATTAGTCATACCGCCAGATAATCCCGTGGTTTATTTAATTATAGTTGGTGGATAATGGTTACATGAAAGAAATATTTATTGGGTTGACACAAGAGGTTTAGGTTTAGAATATGCTCACATCATAGTTCAGGAGGGGTTTGGTTTTGTCTCTTAGGCAAAGTGAATAAAATTTTAACAAGGTCCCGCTTGCAGATACGGGAAATACTGGAAAACATACTGCCAGAAGGTTCCATATCGGGTCGTTCCCGGAATCTACTGAGACAATTCTCAAGGATGAATCTGTGACTGCAACTTGTCTTGAATGTCCTTGGCTGCCTATTTATGCCAGATGGTTAACTTCATGATTCCATGTAACATTCAATGTCTTCTCTTTAATTGTTGTCTCTTACTAGGCACTTTTTTGGGTGCCTGTGAGTTTTGATATATGCAGGGGAAAGTATTTGGTTTATTAGGATGATGTGTGCTTAGTTCCTGTCTTATTGTTTGCAGCTTTTTGTGTATTTCTAGTTTGGAATTGGTATTTGTATTGGGTTGAGTTGAGTTGGCTGCTGCTAGCTAGCTAGTTGATTGTGTTAATTAATAATGTGGGTTAAGTTCAGCTGAACAAAATTTTGAATCGAAATGTGAGGTCTTGTTTTGAAGTTTTTATAGCTGCAGAGCAAACAAGTTGGAATTTTTTTTTCAATTTGAATGGTAGCAATGCTCATCTGCAGCACTCACTCATCAAAATCCCTGGCCCATACACAAAGATAAAACCTACCAAAAGCAGTCAATTTGTTTATGTCATATCTTTTCTATGGAAAACTTGAAAAATATAGTATTGTTTGAAAAAGAAAAATTAGACTAAAGAAACTCCATGGAGAACCAAAACTAAAAAGTAAATCCATAGGAGAGTAAAGCCAAAAAAATGTGATAGTAAGAGAGGGGAATTGCAGTAAAGCTTCAGTTTACATTTGTGTCTTTGAAAAATTGTGTGTATTATTTTTATAATTTATTTTAAAAGGATAAATTTTTTAAGTATTGACTGCTGATGTTAAGAATAATACTTGTGTTGAAGGTATAAACTTTTATTTCTATACATATTCACTCGTACAAATTAATGTTGTTGTATTATATCATTATTATATATTTTATATTTTTACAAAAATTATCAAAAATTCATCAAAGTTATAAAAAAATAATAATAATTAGTTATGTGCACCAATGAGTTTGTGTCTGGAAAGTAACAATATTTTTAAAATAATGTAATAATATTAAGAATACAAATTTTTATAAAAATATTGTATTATTTTTGTATGTTCTCTCTTATGTATATTTTATTTTTATGTAATTTTTACTATTTTAATCCGCCATGATAAGGTTGCAAGTTTGATCCAATTGTTGTTGGGTCTTAGCAACATGTCATCTGTTTCAAAAATAACTATTTAATTAACTCTAATAAATTGTTATTAAAATAATTATTTTAGATAATTTTATTCGTAAATTATATTTTATATTTTTATCTTCTTCACTCTTTCGTCAAAAAATTATTACACATATTGCAATTTTTTTTTACCTTCAACAAATTATTTTTCGATGATAAGAATTAAAAAAAAATTAATTTAATTTATTACAATATTAAAAGCTTGCTATTTTGTGTTAAATATGGATAATACTTAACAACTTAATGTTAATTTTTTTAAGGTATCCATTTTTTAATTTAAATATTTATATTTAATTAAATATTATTTAAAGATAATAATAAATAACTAAAATTTAATATTTTATTTAAATCTTAAAAATTAGAGTAAGAGGTTTCATTCAATAAAAATGCATGTTTCAATCATTAATAAGAGATTTAATTTGTTGGTAATATGCCAAAATTTTTATTTTAGATCGTTGTTTGATTTATGATAATTTAAATATTAAAATTTGAGAGTTATCGTGATATTATTAAAAATATAAAAATAAAATTATTTAAAATAATTATTTTGACGAGAGGATTAATTAAAAATGGGAAGAGGGTGTAAAATAAAGTCATTTTCAGTCAGGTGGGATAAATTCTCTTGCTTTGAGGCTCGTTCAAATACAATTGACAGAATCTATTTGAAATCCAAATTTTGTGCGCTTGGGGTTCGTAAGCTGCTGAAGCGAGCATTCAGGTTCATATTTAACTATTTGGTTCATTTAAGCATTTACATGTCTGTTTCAATTTTAGGGCATAGTTTGAATTTCTGGTTTTTTATTTTTTTAATTTCTTTTGCTTCGATTTGGTACATGTACGTCAAATATACGTTCAACTTTTATGGACACAACAATCCTTCAAATTTCATCAATAGCTGTTGTATGATGTTATGTTTGCTTGGTTATAACTGGGTTTGTGTTGTTAATTGAAAAGATGTTATACTGAAGCTCAAAGGCTTTGCATTTTTAAGCCCCTTTTAGTAGAAATCTAATAATTTTATATCCAAAATAGTTCCTTTTTTTTTCGTTTTAAATAATAAGATTTGAGGATTTGAGAGTGGTAGAAATATATGAGGTTTACTGGACTTTTAGTTTGCATTATGATACTAGATGTTGAGAAACTAGGATATAGTTTGGATTTTAAGCTAGAAAATAAGAGTAATCTTTTCGCTTGTTCTTGATTTCAAACTATTTTCTAGAATTTTATTCCTAAAATAGCATTTGAAACAAAAGCAAATCTGCAACAATTTTAAATATTATTTTTCTCTTTTGCTTTAAAAATAAAGATTTGCATCTGGATTGCATATCTAACGGGCCCTTTTAATTGTTCTTGACAAGGAATATGTCATCATATGATAATGTTGTTGGTGGGAAGCTGAAGCTTAAGGGAAAAGCTTTGCATGTGAAGGCTGAAGGGATGAAGAAGAAAAAGAAACATAAGAAGAATCATGATCAAATTGCTCAAGTCATAGAAGATGACCTTTCAGCAGGTTGGTTAATGTTTTCCTTATCAATACATGTAGCTGGTGTTTGGAGTTGTCCAATTTATTCTGACTCATTTTACCTATTATACCATAGAACTGATCCAATAGTTGCTTTTAATCTTCTGTAACTTGATAAAATTTAGTACTTGGGATCTGTCTGTATCTCTCTGCTTTCATGAGTGCACTTAGCATTATTCGAGATTAAAAAATGTGATGCTCTAGAGTTTGTTGGGGTATTTTTCCAAAGTCAAACTAATTATCTAGTTCATTGGTGGCCCAAGAGGGGTAGGGAATTGGTTCCTTCCATCAGGGTAAAATACTGGCTTCTTCCTTTTAATTATATATTAATTTTTCATTATTGTGTGGGCTTGAATTAATATGAAATATTCTCTTTTATAAGTCTTAGTATGCAGGCTAACCTTGGTAGCTGACAATTCATGAATATGCTGGGTGCATATTTTGAGGCGGTCCTGCTGCCTGGTTCTTCTGTTTTCAAGTTGTTTGACTGTGTACCACCATTTTTTTTCACTCTCAATGTTATTGTAATAGTGGATGAAATTGGCTTCTAAAATATTGTTAAGATGCATCAACTGCTTCTGTTTGGCATAATATTCACATTATCCTAACTGCTGCCTTCTGTAATGTTTTGCTTGTTGTGGTAGTGATTTACTTGTATGGTGCTCTGCTTGCATCCCATCTTGTGTTTAATGGGATTGAAACCATCACCATGGGGTTAAAGGACCTTCATTAGGCAACAATGGTTATTGGCTATGCAATCATAATAATTGATACTTTTATGAAACCTCTTTCTGCTCATTTTAGACAGATTTATGTAATGTACATCTGCCCTTTTTGGGCCAAAATTGGTATCATTTACACTGTGTAGCTCACCAGGATTGTTTTATGACCTGTTATTCACTGCAGGTGGAAGCACAGAAATATTAGGTGATCCTAATGAGAAAGATATAAATGATGCCAACAAAGAAATTGGGGAAGAGAAGCCTGCTCCTTATGATCATCATCTTACACCTGCAGAAAGACGATACATAGAGCAAAGAGAGAGACTTGATGTTAATAGGTTGGCAAAAGAAGCTAACAAATCTCACCGTGATAGAATCCAAGATTTCAACCAATATTTGGCAAACATGAGTGAGCACTACGACATTCCAAAAGTTGGCCCTGGTTAATTGGGACTAGAATTTGAGTACCGCTGCCCCAGTGTTGACATTCTGCGCATGTTCTTTAAAATTTAGCATCATGTGAATATACCCGTGTGGATATTTTGCAGACGATGCGATATATCTGCACTCAATTCTGTTTTCTTTGTTTGGATAACCCGGACGTTTCAATTTGTGTTGCTGGTTTAGATTTTAATTGAAATATTCTGTCCTTTGTTAATTTGCTTGGGCTTAGAATCTCCATGTCACTCTAAAATCCGGAGGAAATTGCTAAACATGGATCATAAGGGCAGGAAGGAAATGGGTGGATTTGTTGACAAAATGTTGTTAAACCAAATGATTAGAAGAGGAAGCTTGTCTTTTATAGCTGCAAATTGAATATAATTAAAACATATATGTATATATCTATATATATATATCTTGTACGGATTGAATATGAGTTAGATTCAATTAGTGAATTTGAAGTTGATAAATTGTCAATGAACATAATTTTATTGCATGTTAAAATTTGCAAATAACAAAGCCTATCATTTAGTATGTAAAATCTGAATGCAATAAGATGATTATAAATCAATTTTCTTTCCTATTTATTTTGAAATAAAACAAAATTATTGATAAAATACTAATAGGTTAAGTGGATGTGGAGGCTATGCTCTTCCATTTTCATTAATTTTGATTGAACATTCTAGTCCTGAATTGTTGAATGCGCTCCAGATCCCACTTTTGACTCCAACAACAGGTAAATAGGACAAAGATACCTCTGGCCCCATCAATTTCAGATCCTTGGGGAAGAAGGAAAGAGAAAGTTTTGGCAAATAATTTAACAAAGACTTCTTAAAAGTTTTGGCAAATGATTTAACAAAGACTTCTTACATAAGGTCTATGTTTTCCTCTGTAAAACTCCATCTTCAGGAACAACTCGAAAATAGCACTTTGCTTTTAGCTCTCGGAGAATCATATTAGGTTTGCAAAAGCTCTCAAACTTTCTGGGCATCCGAAAATGTCTAAAGCAAAAGAAATTTTGTCAACAGCAGGCTCACTTGCTGCATCTGCCATGCTTTTTGGGAGTGTTGCTGATAAGTTTTTACCAGCAGACTTTCGCAACTACTTAAGCTCAAGCCTGCGTCTTTTTTCTCACTCTCTCTCTTTTCAATTCACCTTTGTTATTGAAGAATTTCAGGGACTCTCGATTAACGAAGTCTTTGAAGCAGCAGAGTTATACTTGGGTCACAAAGCAACCACTGCCTCAGCTCGTAGATTTCGGGTGGGAAAGAGTGAGAAAGAAAAGACTTTTGTAATCACCCTCGATAGAAACCAAGAAATGGTTGAAGTTTTTGAAGATGCAACGCTGAAATGGAGATTAGTCTGTGCACAAGTCAGTCATCAGCGGATTACGGAAATCCAAAGCGGGGAGATTATAATTCGTCTCTACGATCAGAAGTTAGACGTTATGAATTAAATTTTCACAAGAAGCACAAAGATTTAGTACTGAATTTGTACTTGCCACATATTCTGGAGAAAGCAAAGGTAATCAAAGAAGAGAGTAACGTGGTTAAGCTTCATACAGTTATTCACCACAGTTGGAATGCAAAAAACGTTGTTCTCAAGCATCCGATGACATTCAAGACTCTTGCGCTGGACTCAGGGCTGAAGAAGACGATTATTAAAGATGTAGACAACTTTATGAACGGGAAGGAATACTACAGTAGAATTGGGAGAGCCTGGAAACGCGGATATTTGCTATATGGCCCTCCAGGCACAGGCAAATCAAGCCTGATTGCGGCCATGGCTAATCACTTGAAATTTGATATCTATGACTTGGATTTAAGCAGCATCCAATCCAATTCAGAACTTCGATATCTCCTGCTTACCATGCCAAGCCGATCAATGCTTGTCATAGAGGATATAGACTGCTCTATCAACCTACAGAATCGGCAATCAGAGGATGAAAGCCAGAATCAAACAGAAAAAAAGGTGACACTTTCAGGAATCCTTAATTTTATTGATGGTCTATGGTCATGTTGTGGCGAGGAACGTATCATTATTTTCACCACAAACCACAAGGAGAAACTCGACCCGGCATTGACGAGACCTGGTAGGATGGACATGCACATTCCTATGGCGTATTGCAACAACTCTGTATTCAAGCAGCTTGCATTCAACTATCTGGGGATCGGCCATCATCATCTTTTTGAGAAAATTGAAGGTTTGATAATGGAGGTTAATGTTACACCTGCAGAAGTGGCAGGGGAGTTGATGAAGAGCATGGATGCTGAAGTCTCCCTTCAAGGTCTTGTCAATTTTCTTCATGGAAAGATGACTCAACAAGATCAGGTAACAAACCAACCAGGGAGAATTCAATACAATGGGTTTTCTACAGTGGCCCTCAATAATTCAACGAAGCCGTAGAGTACTTGAATGCAAGTTTGTCCTCCCAATATGCTGCTGTAGCGCAATGGTATCAAGTCACATCCCTGTACTGTACCTTTGAGACTTATTTATTATAATAAATGAGCCAGATGTTACCTATTTTTTTTTAATTTATATAAATATTAATACATAATATAATTAATAAAAAATTAATTTTTATTTTTATTTTTTAATTTATATTATAAAATATAAAATAAAATTATTTATTATTAATTATATCAAATATTAATATATATTTAAAAATTAATCCTATCAATTGTAAACAGAGCTCTTGCTTTTTCCATTTCAATTCATTCCTTTTTTTTTAAATTACATTGTTTAGTTCCGGAGCAGTCTAAGCTTGACTCCTCAAGGGTAAGTAATTATTTTCTTAATTTCATATTTATAAATAATTTTTAGTTTATAATAAAAATAAAATATATATTACTCTACAAATTTTCTATTTAAAAAAAAAGAAAAAAAAGAAAAAGTGATAAATAGTATTAAATGTCAAGTTAAGAAGAATTCTTCTTTCAATTTTTAAGAACAGCAACTAATCAATAATGGAGGTGGTATTCTCTTTCCACGAATGTTGCTTTTTGACTAGCGATAGGAAAATTTTCCACGGAATGGAAGTCGTCTGCAGGGAGCAGTCCCCGTCTGGGTGTGGGGATAGATAGCAGACGATTTTCTGTCATAATGGTGAGATATTTTTTTAAAAAAATGATTCTTTCTTTATAATATGGGTTGAAATGGGATTCAATAAGTTTAATATTTGATGAAATGAAATATGCATGCATGGCATGGATGGGTGGGTGGGTGTATATATATACCAAGCAAATGCGTAGTTGAAGGACAAATGGCAATTAGAATACGCCGTCAAAGGCATATCACATCAAACTTAGCAAAACCAAACCTTCCTACCTAATCATTTATGCCCACATACACGGCAATGAATTTGTAACTTGAAGAAATTGTAGTCTAATTGATGAGATTCCAAAAGTATAGAATTTCTTAGCTTAATTATGGAGGTGAGGAGTGAATGAATGATGGTTTATAATTGTTTTTTTTCTTTTTCTTAAAAAAAGAAAAGAAAAACAAATGGAGAGGTTCAATGGTAGTATTGCTGCAAACAAGATCTTTAACCTGTATGCTTTAAAATAAATATGCATGCTTAATGTGAGAATGCTCCTCTATGAAGAGTAAGAAATTTTAGTCCAGCTCAAGACCTCCACGCACTCCATTTTCGTATCAGAACTGAAAATGGTGTTAAGAGAACAAAGTGAGAAGATGAATGTTGAGCTTGGCCATGGGATGCAGTTGTGGAATTAGAGCAGCAAAACGAAACTGCCGTTTTGTTTGACCTGCCAATATTCTCGCCTGTCCTGCATGCCCCCTCTTTCAACAACTGGCCTTCATGCATTGCAAAAGCACAAACTCATATGTATTCAGTCCTCTTTTTCTATTTTTATACTGAACGGGCGAGCATTTTATTTTATTTTTCTTAGCTTTGTAATGGCTCAAATGGGGGTCAAACACAAACACAAACTTGAACTTGTATTGGCGTCAATCAATCTGCTGGTTGTACAGTAGACGTGAAAATCATTGAAGGAGTAATGCCACGTCTCGTAAATTTGATTCGTTTTAAACTTCTTCGAAAAACACAAATACCTAACACTTATCTGGCAACTAGAATTCGCCGTCAAGGCATATCACATCAATGCTCCATCATACTTAGCAAAACCAAACCTTCCTACCTAATCAATTATGCCCTGGAAGATGAATCAAATTTCATGTTAAATCCAGCAGCCATTTGGCCTTAAGTTGGCACATGACACTCTTATTTCACGTTAGGTGATGCAACCACTTGGCCTTAAGTCGGCACGCTCATTCGATCCCTTGATTTAAGTTAGCAAATGATCTCTATTTAATCCAAAACCTGACTCAAATTCAACCATTTTAATATAAAACAAGCGAACATAAAATCCTACTTTTTATCAACATAAATAAATAAATAAAAATGTATTCTTTTATTTTAAGTTATAAAAAACAGAAACTCACACCATGTTCCCTTAGTTTAACTATCAAATCCTACTTTTCTAGTTCAATAGAATTTAATTGTTTTAACGCCCTCTTGTTCATCTTTTTAAGTTTCACACTCTCTTTGTATACTTTCTCAGAAACTATAGTTGGCATCTGAAACATTATTTTAAGAGTCAACAAACTTAACTTCATAGAAGAGATAAAAGACATAAAGTTGTTAGATGTATCAATAGAAAACTCATCACTATCATACTCACTCAAGTTATCATCACTAAGGGAGGCGTTTATAGTCTTGTTGCCCTTTGGGAAGTTAGCACACTCAAATCTAATATGTTCAAATCCTTTATATTTGACATTGAATCTCTTCAAAGATTTTTCTTGTGCTTCCTATTTTTTTTTAAAAAAAAACTCTTTCTTGTTTTAAAAAATTTACAACTCTTATTAGAATCTTTTTTATTAAATTTAAAGAATTTTTTGACAAATAACTCCATATCCCCATCATGTACTAATTCATCACTAGATTATCTTCAAGCCTTTTCATTAATAGATTTCTTCATTTTAAGAAAATTTAACTTATGTGTTTATAACAATAACCATAGGATAGAACTTCTCGGGCAAATTTCCAAGGATTTTTTTGATTATTTGATCTTTAAGAATACTTACATCGAGGTTAAAGCTAGAGTTTACTATACCATTCAACTCACCATAATACTCATGGAAGTTCTCATCTTCTCTCATCCAATTTTTCTCAAACCTAAAAGGTTAACATTTAAAGTTTAGAGTACTTCACAATTTTTGTACCCCTCTTTGAGTAGTTTTAAGAATATTTCAAGCTTCCTTGGCAATTTTATACATTGATATTCTTTTTAAACTCTTCAAGGGACACCATCATAAAAATGGCATTGATTGCTTTGCCATTAAAATTGAAGCTGACAAATTTTTTTTTGTCCAAAGAGCAAAATCTTTAGGCATAGACACTCCTTCCATAATGGTAGAGGGCAAATTCCAACATGTCTCATATGATATCTAAACACATTCATCAACATTACTTCAACATTTTTAAATTAATTATTTTAAATTTTTTACTATATATTTTAAGTTTTACATTAAGAAAAAGATATGTGAGATGTATCTTAATCAAACAATTTTTTAAACTAGTCACGTTTATAATAAATTTACTAATGTAGCCACTTTCATAATTTTTTTACTAAGAAAATTTTTAAAAATTAAATTTCCCTTTTTTCCATAAAATTTAACTAATTTTGTTCTTAAATAGACCCAAACTTTAATGAATAATAACAACATATTTCAAAATTTTGCATACTCATAGCTGCAGGTTTAGTGTGTTTGGGTACCAATATGTAATAAAATAAATTATTTTATGATTATTTATTAATTAAAAAATATAATGTCTTATTCAAAATTTTTACTTTCTGTAAAGTCACTTTCGTAGGAGTTTGAAAAATTTTGAATAGCCACATTTTAAAAATATCTAATAAACCCTTAAAGTTTTTGCAATTGATGAACACTTGTTAAATTATTTAAAATCATTCTCATTAATTTGTAATTAAAAACAAAATTGTAGTACCAATATACAACATTTTAAAATAATGTATTAATTCTTTGATAAATTGCATAGGTATAAAAGAATTCATTTAAAATTTTTAATATTCAATCACCTAAATATATTATTAAAAATTATTTTTAATAATAATAATTAAAAGTATAATTTTTAATCACTTATTAAAAATAATTAAAAATTAATTTACATATTTATAACGTAGTTCAAAAATAAAATATTTGACTTATTTAATAAATGAATTACAAAATTAATTAATTTAATAAAATAAAAAATAGAGATAAGTACTTTAAACAAAAAAAAATTATTATTTTTTATCGTATATTGTCGTAACTTTGAAATATGATTTATTTTTGTATTAAATAAAAAAAATATATAAATAATTAATATCCAATCTACACATGTGACTTCTATATTACAATGTATCTCTTTGACAACCAAAGGTACAAGTAACAAAAACAACCAAAGATGAGGTTAGTGGTGTTTCTCTTTGACAACAGCTTCTCCAGAAGACCATCTTAGTGGGTTTGATGTTCTCTAGTTGCCTTAGATAAGTTTCTGTGATATTCCACCGTCCATCTAGTTGCAGACTAGCTAGGTCTACTTTTTCACCATCAAATTGTTGGCAAGCATCAATATCATCTGCCCATTCATCAAGCAAAATCTACTGCATTCTGTCCCTTCACCCAGAATTTCTGAATTTGTTTCACTTCTCTCCGAGAATCTATTCCACAAGTTCCCATACAAATGAGAAAAATTAACGAACGCACACAATAATATATATATATATATATATATATATATATATATAGCAATGTGTGGAATTTGAGGCCTACTACCATGCTCTTTCATCAAATTATTTTACAACATTTAAAAAAAAATTGTTAAGTAATCACTCCAATTAAATTATCCTCTAAAAAATGTTATATGTAGGGGCAATTTACAAACAACAATTTCAAGAGAATTAATCGATACTTGACTTCAAGAATACGAGGCTTAACAGTTGTTGCCATTAATTTATACCTCCTAAAAATATTATGCCATACATACAATTTATCTTAGAATGTGTTTCCAACTTTTTTTTTCTTTAATTTCTCAAATTAACATGGTAAGCAATTTGTTGCATAATGTCAAGAATTTTATAAACACGAGCATTAAGAATTTAAAGTGGTGATGTTCCTCTTATTATTATTATTACAAGTATGTAATGCTTGATATAACAAGATCATAATCAAAGTATTTACCTCATAAATGCATGAATAATTTCTCTAATGTGCAACAAATACTTACTTTTTTTGTTTATCAAGGTAGCCCATTATATATTCCCTGTATATGGAAATGGAGAGGCAGTCTATAGATAATCATAATATGTACCGTGCACATATTTAACAATTTTAGGGTCGGAAAATGGTTCCAGAAAACACTTTGCAGTTCGTTCTCAAGTAGAGTGGAGACATCCAGCTATCATTTGTAAACAACTAACATAGGCACAGTTCTCTCAGGCAAAAAAACAAAAAAACCAAGACTGCAGGTGGCCAAAATTCTTCTAGGTTGTCCCCATAGGCTCCTTCTTGAAACCAAAATCCGAATGCAAAATAGTCTACTGCGTAGAAACACGCAATCGAGAGAAACTATCGATGGACTTTAACCACTTCGATATCATATTCCAGCCATGAATTTGGAGGAATATTCTTACTATCATCTCCTTCACGTCCATAACTGCATCAGAAATGGAACATAACATGCAAGCAATTGAGCTCTGGGTAAAAAAAAATACAAGGAAAAAAGAGGAAAGCAAAAATAGGATTTAGTAAGAGATCCGATCACATACCCCATTGATGGTGGAACAAGAAGTCTTCTCTTCTCACCTACTCGCATACCTGATAATTACAGATACACGCATAAATGATTTTCATAATGCAAAAGGACAAACAGAAAAAACAGTCATTTACATTATACCTTCAAGTCCAACATTCAGTCCCTCTATTACTTCTTTCTGACCTGTCATTGCCAACATATATATTAAAAGAGCATAAGCTATATAAACAATAACAAATAAATGTATGACATCTTTGCAAATAAAAGTTCCATTGAATAAAATACCACCTAAGCGGAATTTTAAGGGAGTACTCCCAAGATTTGTGTCAAATACTAGTCCATTTTCTTTCAGCTTCCCAGTATAATGGACACTGATCTGCAATCAAAGAGAAATTCTCTCAGTCAATGAAATTTCTTTAGTGTTATCTATTATCAGCTATGGCTGGATGTTTAAGAAAGGTGTAATATTTTGGAAAGCTATAAACACCTAATATACATTATCCATAGGAACCACTATCCATTCAAGTTATCGAATTTACCAATTGAACAAAGAGTCAGTAAACTTGCCTTTTTCCCTCCTGCAGCTACTTTGCTATTAGGTTTTCCTGTTTCTAGCTCCTGAACAACCAACCCATTAGGCAAGGTTCTAAGCTGAGATAAATTGCCCTCAGCACTGCTATTCTCAGTATCCATAACAGATCCATTCCCTGCATCAATGGACAACAGAGGATTTTCTGTGTTCATAATGTTCCCAACCTCTGTTCTCATCTTCTTCTTCTTCTTCTTTTTCTTCCCCTTTGGTTCAAGTTCAGCAACAGACTGATTAACATCATTGTCAGAAATCCTGCATTTAACGTACAGAGAAAAGTTGTGTGTCAAGATGATATTAAACTACCCAGAAATCTGCTACGTGCACTAAAGAGTTGCAAGCATGTACTGCAAGTTGATGAAATCCAGATATGTTAATGTTACTACATTCTCAAATTTATGTGCCTGCCCGCACAAGTTATAATCAGAATAGCAAAAGAAACCATAACACTCACTTATCATTAGCTTGCATCTCATTTTGCTCAATTCTCTCCATAAGGTACTGGCCCATGCTTTCATGCTTCATCTCATCTTGTAGAGCTGTATCATCCTTTTCAACATCGGTATGGTCAACACTGTGAGCTTCAAGACTTTTCTCTTCTGCCCACTCTTTTCTTTTCCTCTTCTTTGGCTTAGCCTCTTTTTCAGAAATCACCTTAGTAGAAGGCAGCAAGTTATTCGGTGGTGGGTCGACACTCTCACTGTCAGATATTATCGAAAAGAAGAAGATAACACAAATCAATGAATAGAATTGTCTACCTGATTAAATATTTGGAAAGACAGCAATACATAACAAGAGAGAAAGAGGCATAATATTAAGTTATATTGGGGGAAAATAATTATCAAAATATTTAACTTTAAAAAATTTGTTTAGATGTAAACTCGTAAAGTGTTCAGTTCAAAAAATTAACCTTTTTGGACAATTCTTTCTATTAATAAGATTAGAAGAAAGTAATTATAAAAATCTTGAACACAAAATGTTTGACCGTAATATCAATTTGGAGTAGTTAATTTCTTTTCAACTGGAGAAAGAGAAAGAAAGAGGGGATCATAACTTGCAAACATACAGCTAGGACAGTCAGCTAGACTATACAGTGTTTACTATTCTAGAACACATGAATGAAACTTTGAGAGGAATACTTACATGTGATAAAAAATCTTCTGATTTTCTTCACTTTCTGCAGGCATTTTTTGGTCCATTTTGTCAGCCTCTGGATCATGTTGGGTGGCTTTATGTTCTTGAAGGACATTACTGCAATCATTACCACCACTGTCTAGATGTTTTCCCTTCTTGGAGTGCACTTTCCGTTTCTTCTTAGACATTGCACCATTCTCAGGACCCATTTCCAAAGAAGGCAGCATAGAATCACATACGTTAGACCTGTTCAAGTAAACCAAACAAGCTTTTAATACAGATTGATCAAAGAAAGGATTAGTCTATAAGACTTCCCAAGCAAGCTACCATACAACAGGAAGAAGTTGGCACAAGCATCAAAATTGAGAAGTCCCCAATATAATATTTTTTCATGCAAAAACTATATTTTTCCTTGTCTATTAACCCAATCTACCAAAGTCCATAGCCATTATTTGTGTGAATCTAAAACCAAGATCCTTTCCCAAACAACTCATCCACCATTGAACTAAACAGAAATGAATGGAGAACAACCCACTATTTCAGGAAAACTTTCAATTTTCAAAGAGAAAAACAGTGAAGGAATGGCTTTTTATACAATTACAACGTATACCTTGGATCAGGAACCAACTAAAAATTCATAATGAAATGAGTTAATTTCCTACCAACTAACAGCTATTCTGACTCTCACCTTTTGGGGTCACCATTGACAACAGCATCACTTTTTCCTTCTGACATGGCAATGCAATTCCCATCATCTTTCGCCTCACTACTTACCTCGTCAGCTTTTTTTCCTGCTTCCATATTAGTAACCGTATTGGTCTCACCACTTTGCTTATCTGCTTTTTTTTCTGCTTCCATATCAGTAGCCCCATTGGTCTCACCACTTTTCCTGCCATCTTTTTCTTCTGCTTCAGATTTTTCCATATCAGTAGCCGCATTGGTCTCACCACTTTTCCTGCCATCTTTTTCTTCTGCTTCAGATTTTTTGCCACTATTAGGATCACCCTTACATAGAGAGGAAATTGGCAACATGTCTTCACTCTCACTGTCAAATACTGCCACAGCAGCACTACCATTTGCTAACATTTGTTTTTTAGCATCAATATCATCATCAGACTCACTCAATTGGTACTTCTTCTTAAGTCGTTTATGACTTCCCTTAGCTTTTTTAGGTTTGCTGTCTAATAGCTCCTCCACTTCTGAAATTAAACCATAACAGTAAATAACAAACACCCTCAGATGTATATTTTGCTTAAACTAGCAAACGCCTTCAAAGTAGTGCATAAACTCAATGAAATTGTATGAGAGAAACAAAAAAATAAAAAATAAAAATGAAAAGCAACTCAACTGGAAAATGAAATACATGTGACCCACCCAATGCAACTGATAAAAGTGAACAGCCAAGCCTGACAAATATCAGTGAAAACATATGCGGCACATTCATTCAGAACAGCCTAGGAGAGTGGATTTTACCTAGAGGTACTTCTGAATCCAATCCGAAAACATGCCTTAAATTTACTAGATTCAATTACTCACAAAAAACATAGAATTCTGATTTAGATTAACTGGTTACCGTCTTTTAATCTAGCAATTCTGTTTGCAGCAATAGGATAACTATGTTTGAATCCTGCTGTTAAAAAAAGCATTTTAAGTGACCGACCAGTAAAAGGCAGAACTTGGACTCTTGGTAATCTAATAAAATGCATAGAAGTAGGTAAACATTTGGCTGGACCAGATATTTTTAGTTAAATTAGGAACTAAACTTTAGGTTTGACTGGCATTTTAGTAAATTCCATTTGATCTTTTGACATTGACTACCAAAATTTGAAACCAAAATTGTGAAATTAGATCAAGATTCAAGGTGTCAAAAGGGGTGAGTGGGCACAATAGGGCACAAATCAGGCACAAAAAACAGCAAGCTGGCACAACACATGGTCCCACATGGCTAATAAGCACGCAAGTCATCACAAAAGCACGTATGATGAATGAAAATATTTAAAACGAATTTAAAATTAGAAAAAATTAACAATATGCAAGCATGCATGCATGTATGTATGTATGTATAAAGCATGTAAAATTAACAGCAAATACAATTAAAGGCAAAAGCACTCACGGGCCAACATGGCACAGCATGGCACAATTTAACTGGTTAATGGGCTGCATCAGACCATCCTTTTCAAAATTTGGCACAGCATGAAGCACAAATAGACTTGAGTTTCATAAGTCAAAAGCACATTTGCCCCCTCTAATTGAGATACAAGAGTTTAGCATTAACAGTCACCCAAACCTAATTTATGACAATCATGTAGATGTGCTATCCAGTATACAAAATCAATAAAAATGCCTAAAACTCTTCAAATTTGTATAAATGATAGCAACAGAAGGCTGTGAATCTGATATCATGAAGTTAACTTTGACATGATACTTAGGGATGTTCACTGAAAAATAACTACAGAGTATGTAACATACCTCCGCCATTAGAATCAGGAGAAGCTGGGAAGACCTCTGGATCACTATCATTAATAAAACTATCCTCATACTTATCATCATCAGTATGGCCACTTGATTTTTCTGTCTCTGTGTCCGCAATATCTTCTCCATACGATTCTCTTGTCATTATAGTAAAGGGAAAAAGGAGAAAACCCCATAGAAAAAGTTCAAACAAACAACAAAGAATTTTTATTGCTTAAGAAAATATCAATTGATTGTTGAGAACATCATGGAAACAAAAAGTAAAATGCAATATAAAAAAGTTCATGTTCCTTCGGTATCTAATAAAATTTAAAACTATCGTATCTAGTAAAATTTAAAACTAACTCATAAGATTAAAATGAAAGATAAAAAGACTTGTTGATCCAAATGATGCCCTTTTTAATGGATCCATAGAAACTAACTATTCAGCATCCACATTTTGACTCCATTTCATTTTCTATCAATTCTCAGCGCCCACAAGGAAAAGAAGGGAAAAAAATAAAAGAATATGTGCACAGTGTGCTTAGTACAGGCCTAAAGATTCATGCAATATAAAACTTTTGCTTGATCAATTAAAGGATACGATTCATCATTAAGATTATAGAGCCGACCACTAGCAACCGAAAAGTAACCAGTAAGGTGAACACTTCGAGGGCCAATAACGGAGAACACAACTTCATCCACCTCCTCAAATTCCAAATTCAGCTGACAGGACTCGGTCCTTTCAGGAAACAAAGAGCATAGAAAAACCGGACTCTTGTTTCCTACATTACACTGAACCACACTTTTTTCTGTGGCAGAACCAATCCCAAGTGTTGCCTAATCATAACATAATGCAAATTATAAACCAAATAAATCCAAACCCGTTTCAGAAAACCTCTGCACATAATAATTACATCTAATTAACAAAGACAGAGACCAGCTCAAAGCAGTTCCTGTGATTGAAGAAGTTTACCTGTGAAATATGAAGCCTTCCTCTTACATCATCAGCTGTATGAGTGAATGGTCTTCCAGGTTTCACTTCAACTCCTGAAAGAATTCACAAAATTCCCAGTAGAAAAAATCATTATTTGAAGCAAGCCACAACAGAATCATCTTAAAAAACGTAGGAAAATAGCTAACCCCAGAAAGCCATGGAAATGAACAAGACAACAGTCCTTGCTTTTTTTGCCGCTAAACCCTAACAGGCAAACTTTGTTAAACCCCGCCTTATATCGCTAAACCCTAACGGACAAACTTTGACAAACCCGGGTTATGTTGATTTTGGTTAATTTCGGGAGCCTTGACCCTTTTTTATACTTCTTGCCGACTAGCTAAGGGGAAAAATAACATTATCGTATATTCTCTTGAAATATAATCCCTAGCGACATGTAATATCCTTTCTACCCTTCCTTGTAGTTTAGGCTATTGTTATTTATTTATAATCAAAACCACACATGATCTTAAAAAAATATCCCTATCAACTCAAAGATTATATTAATATCAATATTGAAAATAGTCGCTTTTTTTTTCTCTATTAAGAAAAAATCTTAATTTGGTCATATATTACTCATTTTTATTTTTATTTTGTGATGTATAAAGTTTGTGAAACATTTTGCTCATACAAATTTTATTTCTTTTACATCTTAAAAAACATTTAGCATTGATAAAATTTTGTCTTTAAATTTTCTTATTCATAATCTCTCTCGCGACAAATCTTTTTCTTTGCTCAATTTTATAATTTTGTTTTCTATTTTTAACCATGAATGATTTAATTTTTTTTGAAACATTAATTTTAATAAAAATAATTTTAAAATATTAGAGAAAATTAATATAAAATTTCGTATTTTCCTATTAAATTAAATATTATATGTCAATAAATACTATCATTTTAAAAAATCATTTGGGGATATTGTTAGTTGCACCTTCTTGAATGATGAAGAAATTAAGAAGTTAAGAAACAATGATATTGTAAGTATATGTACTTTGTTATTTATAAAAAATAATTTATTTAACATTTAGTTAAATTTATTTGATAAAGAGATAATAATTGCCCGCTTCAAATTTAGGTATCTATGCTAATTATACAGTGTATGACCCTAATTTTAAATAAAATCATATAAAAGATGGAAGAGAATAAGAGAATAAAAGGGTAAATTCAATTATAATTACAAAACTTTAAGAAAATTCTAATATTGACCATATAAATACATCCTATTAATAAACTAAGCGAACACTTTTTTAAATTTTTTTTGAAAATGACTATAATCAATTTATCAATTTTATTTAGATTATTCATTTTATTGGATTGATTAAAAAAAGATTTGCATTTATTAAAAAAATAAATTTGATTAGCAATGAGATAAGTACATAATTTTATTTTAGCATTTATAAAAATAATTTTTTTTCTTTTTAAGATGATTATTGTTGTTTTTCACTTGGTGAGATATAAAATTTATAAAATTTTTTAAAAATTATATTCTTATTTATTATATTACTAAAGTTGAGACTTAAATGTATATCATTTCATATTTAATTCAAATGAAAATGAGAAATAATTTTAATAATCATTTATAATGCAAAATTACAACACTATAAATAAAAATTAATAAATATTTCTTTTAAAATACAAATTAGCAAATTTTTTTAAAATTTAAAAATGAGGTAGCAATTGTCAATTGGTGTGTGAAGAAAATTAGAGCGGCAAGCAGCTCCTGTTTTGCATTGTGAATCGCCTTTCCTCTATTTCTCCTCTCCCTGCTTCAACATAGTTCCTATTTTGCAGCCACGGCCAATCACTTGAAACTTCCAAGGCTTTTTGACTTGGATTCAACTGCTGTCCAATCCAGTTCAACCCTTCGATTTAAGTTGCTTAGCATGCCGAGCCGATCATTGCTTGTTAGGGAAGATATTGATTGCTCTATCAAGCTATAGAATCTGGAATCAAAAGCAGCAGCGAATCGAGGATATAACAAGGTGTCACCTCCAGCATTGCTTAGTTTTATTGCTGGTTTATTGTCAGTAGTGAGGAACAATGCATCATAAGTTTTACGACAAACCAGAAAGAGACTCGATCCAGTTGCTGAGAGTCGAAGGGACATGCACAATCCTATGTCGTATAGTGCAATTTCCACATTCAAGCAGCTCGCAAATTGAAAGGCTAATAATGTAGGTGAAGGATTCTCCCTAGAAATGTCATGTGAGTTGTTGAAGAACACACATTCTAAAGTCTCCCATGGAGGGCTTGTCAGGTTTCTTCCTGAAAAGATAAACAAGAACGGAACGACAAAAACTAACAAGGCAGGCATAGATACCTTGTTCAATTGCTTCCGACTTCCTATATATACCAACGCTGGGAATAATTTAACACTAGCACCAGGATAAGGACTGCGTTTAATCAAATGGAAATGTGCAACTAAGAATTGAATGCCATGTAAAAGGGGACAGAAAATTTGGCAAAGTCTACTTTATTACTCATTGGGGAGAGATGGACAGTAAGTGAAAACTAGAATGAAGAGCAGTTTCCCTAAACGAGATAACGAAATCATACAGATGGGCAACACTCAATACACAGCTTATCGCATAAATACAAATAAATAACCGAGACTTGGGATTTCTTGTCCAAAAAGGAATTGAAGGAATCGCAAAAATACAGATAATGAAATGAAATGTAGCCACACTGCAACTAGAAGGCCACAAACAAGGACAGCAAAGTGGCACACAAGAACCCACCAACATTTTGGTTCTCCATTCAATAAAACATTGAGAGCAAAGAGTTGTTAATGCAAGGATCAAAAATGCCACTAGGACTATAAAAAATTTGAACTCGAATCTTTCAATCATCGAGTTTCATCTTCCAGGGCGCGAAAACAAGCAGTTAGATCCTCATGCAGCTTGCCGAATTTTGCCACTAGTGCTTCTTCTCCTTCTGCTGGGTCCTCAAACTTCTGAGACCTGCAATGTCAGGTCTTAACAGATTATAACATGCTCCCACTTAAATTAACTTTCGAGTAAATGTTCTTTGTACATGTTTGTTTTCCCTGGTAAACTTACACTAATCGGTAGAATAGATCTCCCAGCCGATGCTTGATAAGAGTGTAAGTGATCTTCTGACCATCCATACCAGCTGCTTTCTCTACTGCCTGCATTTTTAAATTTAATTTCAATTAAACAAAAACCCACAACCAAGAAGCTCTAGGTTATATGGATTCATTGATATTGAATAAAATTAACTATTTCTTTTCAAAGCTAAGAGACAGTGATCTACTACCTAAAAGAATACATGTGTAATAACCAACCAATTCATCACATTACCACACGGACAACAGCACAAGTCAATCACAAAAAGGGACAAAAACAAAACAGTTTAATCTGTGCAAGGTTAGTTTAAACAATAAATATTTCTTCTCACCAAAATCTCTCAAAAACAAAAAGAGCCACAGAGATCAGAACGAAGAACTGGCAATTAACTCAAAAACCAATTAATTGGGTTTAATATAGAAGGAAACAGCATATCAAACTTTGAGAAAATGAGACAAAAATTCTACCTGATTAGCCAAATTATAGAAATGGATCATGTTGCGCATCATCCAAACAGATTTGTAGAAAGGACAGAATTTGTCATATCTGTTGCAAACAGCACCCAAAAAAAACCGAGACATACAAGAAACAGAAGAATTACTATAACGAATTAAGACTATATGTTGAATCCATAAAATGATCAGAAGAATAGATGCTACATAAATTAAATTTTAAATCTAAGACTTACGGAGTAAATGCATTCTGAGCCAGAAAGTCCTCTCTCAAAAGCTTAGCAACCTCGAGGGTAATCTTATCTGTTTCAGCCAAAGCATCTTTTCCTACAAGCTGCAGCAATTCCAATAGAGATTACTGATAAGAAAAAAAAGTAAACCACTGAAATCCACTGCATAAGATTACCTACAACAGATAACAAGTGTAGGACAAATATGAATCTTTTTTATTTCACTCACAAAAGCTTGGGGATTATATAGACCTATGATCACTCCACAAAAACTTACTTCTAATCCAACCATACATTTCTAATTATTCAACCGCTTTTGTTTTGTACAGGCAGGGAAAAGAAGATAAGAGAGAGAACTCTGGCACAACTAATGAACAAAAAACATAGTAACTACCAACTCATTACCTGAAACTGCTGAGAAAACTGTAAAAGCATTAAAGGCTGAAGAAACATACTTGCACAATTTCATTCAGGTCATCTTCTCTCTGCAGCACTTCTCGGGCCTTAGTCCTGATGTTAATAAAATCCGGATCAAACTGCTCATAGAAAGACTCTAATGCCTAGAAACATCATACGCAAGCAAATAAATATATAGGAGCATCTGCAATGACAATAGTCGGTGAAGGTGCTGAAGAAAAGGTCTAGAATAATGCATAAATCAGAATATAAGCAGATTCATGAACCTACTGTTGAATACTTGGAGTAGGAAATAAGCCAGTTTACAGAAGGAAAATGCTTTCTCTGGGCAAGTTTCTTATCCAGACCCCAGAAAACCTGCATAAGGAAATTTGGACATGCTCATTGGTCACATCATACTGGGAACACTGATGAAAAATTTAGAAATAGAGATTGAGCCATGAGGAATGAAATTCACTCTTAACCAATTTAACAATCTAATGGACTTAAGTTGTAAATTCGACCACTCATTGTTGCACGTCTAATAAGGTGACTTATTTTATTATTATTATTTTTTTTATGCGAAAAAAAATACAGATAGCCGCCATCTCATTTACCTGGACAATGCTAAGGGTTGCAGATGTCACAGGATCTGAAAAATCTCCTCCAGGAGGAGAAACAGCACCAACAATTGTGACACTTCCAGTACGATCTGGTCCGCCAAGACATTTAACTTTCCCAGCACGCTCATAAAATGAGGCTAAACGTGCTGCCAGATAAGCAGGATATCCACTATCTGCAGGCATTTCTGCCTGTAAGAAAAAACAAGGATACAGTTAGAGTGAGCCAAAATCATAATATATATTCCTATGTTTTGGGCACAAAAGGAATGACAATGAAATTGAATACAAAATGCATAATAAAATCATTAAAATGGTGCATGTTTCTTCAGTCTTCATATCAGTGATTGAACACCACATGCCGATTTGTTATTCAGATACTTAAATCAAAGGTCTTACTTTCAGCAACACCTCCTTGGAAAACTACTAGTGAATAACCATCATGATGTTTAGAAGAAAACGATTCTGTACAGAACTCAATCCAACTACATAATCAAGCATGAAACAGATTATGAAACTTCAAGCTTGAAGAAATCTACCAACTTCTTAGCCATTTCAGACATATTCTTCCTAGATCAGTCTTTGACTGTTTTTGATACTTGTCTCTACAGTCTTTGTTTTGTGCCCTTGGGGTCTTGCTTTCTTTGATGACAGTTGGTTGACATTACAGATCACAGATGTACTGATTTTTTATCATTGATAACCTTTCAGCTGCTATAAAAATAATCTAGTAAATAAAATTAAAAAAATATGTGCGACAACCTTTAATATAATGTTACCATGAAACTTTGACACTGACTATTGGAGACCAAAAATGGTTCCACATATATGAAGCATACTTACAAAAAACCATCTCTTATTGAGAAAACAAGAACGCCTAACATTGTTAAACAACAAGCAAAGCTTTTTGTCCAATAGGAGACTTACCAGCCGTCCTGAAATTTCACGCAATGCTTCTGCCCAACGAGAAGTTGAATCTGCCATCATGCTAACATTGTAACCCATATCTCTGAAATATTCAGCTAAGGTAATTCCTGCCAATCCACATTCAGACGGTGAGAGAAGTATCAACACAATGCCCAAGATAAAATGGTTGATCCACTTTCCGTGCCTCGTTAAAGTAACATTAGTAGCAAGACTTTCAAAAATGACTTGCTTCTCAACATGAAGAAACTAAAAGTCCTGTTTCCAACTAATCTTTTATAATTATCCAATATGTCATTAATTTTGCATGCTCAATTAATTAGGTTTTACCTGTATAAATTGAAGCCTCACGAGCAGCCACAGGCATGTTAGAAGTGTTGGCCACAAGTGTTGTACGCTTCATGACAGATTCTTCACGGCCATCAGGCAAAGTCATTGTCAATTGGGGAAAATCCATAAGCACCTACAGAATTGATCACTTTAAATCAAAATTTTCCAAGAAAATTAGCACTAATCAAATTGAAACAAACACATACCTCTGCCATTTCATTTCCTCGCTCTCCACAGCCAACATAAACAACGGTATCGGAATTGGAGTACTGCACGTAAATGGCACATATCATATAAACTATAGATTTTGTGGCTCAGAAAAATTATCAACAAATGAATCACCATTCCTTCAACAAAATTATCAAAGAAAAACAAAATTACAGATATGCTAAGTTCACCTTAGAAAGAGCTTGACTAATAACAGTTTTCCCACAGCCAAATGCTCCAGGAATGGCACAAGTCCCACCAAGAACTGAAGGGAAAAGGGCATCAAGAACACGCTGAAATGGAACAATGTCATCAGTTATGCACATGTTTCAGGAAGAATAGTCATTAAAGAAGCAACCACTATATTACTCTAAACTAGTTACCTGTCCTGTAAGCAGCGGGGTATCAGCAGCAAGCTTTGATGCAACAGGCCTTGGTGTACGCACAGGCCAAGTCTGCAAATGGTAGAAAGACCAAACAGGAATTTAAAAATTGGCAGTTCTAGCATCAAGAAATTATACTGCAGAATTGCAATATGAACAAAAATTATATACCTGAAGCATGTTAATTTCTTTTTTGACACCTTGGAACTCAAGCTCTAACACAGTATCCTGCAAATATACAACAGAGTTAGTGAGGAGTTCCTGAGAACAATCAAATGCATGGAAATAGTCAAACTTTCTCAACTTTTGACCTACTTTATACTGTCATGAAATGCATTAACAAGATGAATTATCAATGCCAAACCAACAGAATTTAGTTTCACTAACATCATCCTACGTCCCTCCATTCAGTACCAGTAACACTCATCACTTTCTTCTCTTTCTAATAAATGCCCAAATCACCACTCTATACCATCCTAAGTCAATTCCAGAATTTCACTGCTTGCAGAAGCAAACTCCAGAACATACAAAAGTACAGTAGATTGGCAAATGTCTTTGATGACCAAAACGTCAATCTCATCATCCTTCTTTGACAGGTTAAAAGAACTTGATCAGAGTAATTATGTCTGAAAAAAAAATAGTTTAAGGCAAAATCAAAAAGCTAGGAGTAACCTCATTTCTTGTGAAAACAGATTTTTCCAAAATACAGTGAAATGTATGAATATTGTCCCAAAAAAAATCCCTGGTTGATAAAAAGATGACCCACCAAATAGCAAATGATAAAAATAATTGTAATTGGACTGCATTTAAAGAGTTGCAGCTTTTATAGTAGAAATATATCAACTTACCTATAAATTATAATAGTGAAATTGACTACTAGAAAAAGTTAAAACAGACAAACCTTCAGTGAATATTGACCAGGAGGTGCAATGTAAGTAACTTTCCCCATAGAACCAGGAGGAAGAGCAACATGGTGCTGCATTAGTGTGTTCTCAAACACAGTCTGCATCCATAGATATTCACCCAAATCTTAGATTAAAGTTGATGCCACAACATCTTTAAATAAGGAAAAAGTCAAAACAAAAGTTTGATTCCAATAAACTTACAGCGTACAAGTCTCCGCCAGTTAAAAGATCTCCCTCACCTGCGATCAGTAAATTGGATAGAATTTAAGCAATATTAAATACAACAATCATATAAAGATTAATTGTCAATTATAGCCTAAAAACAGTTATAATTGAATATTCACTCGTTACCTTTTTTTTTAGGCTGAAATTCCCAGAGTGTATCTTTGTCAAGGGCTGGGACAGTTACACCACGAGGGATATACACATCACCAGATAGTCTAGCAATGGTTTTCAAAGGCCTCTATCATAAAATTAGAAGCAACACATAGACAAGTGTAAAAATTGAATCCACATCTGCAATTTACAAATCTAAGTACATTTGAAAAGGGATCTAGTTTGAGCTCCAGGTCCAGTCAAACCTGAATTCCATCAAAAATATTTCCTAATATCCCTGGTCCCAACTCCACTGAGAGAGGCTGCAACATCAACATTAATGTATCAGCTAATGCAGTTACCTCACCATTCGGAATAGCAGGAAAAGACAAGATACTAAGATCACCTTGCGTGTTCGTATAACAGGGTCATTCACCATCACACCCGTAGTTTCTTCATAAACTGAAGTATAAAAGATAGCAAATTTTCTGGTCAATTTCAAGACCCATTGATTTGCAATAAAATAGATATACTGAAGATGGAAATTCAACTGACAATACTACTTTAGAAAACATAAAAGCCAAAATAAATAAGTAAACAAAAACAACAAACCTTGGATAGTTGCAGAGTCTCCTTCCAGCCGAATGATTTCACCAATTAAATTATCCTGTCCAACACGGACTAATTCATACATAGCAGCACCAGCCATACCATCTGCAATCACCACTGGTCCTGATACCTGTTCAATAATATTTGATAATTACAACAGTTCAGGAAGATGAGCTAACTCTAATAAATATGCAAATTTTGAGACAATAAAAAAAAACCTCAAAATCATGTTTTCACATGGATAACTTCAAAACAACAATTTAAAAAAAATAAAACAGTAAAGAGTCAATAATAAGCACTATAGTCAAACAATGAACTACAGTTACCTCTTTATGCCAAAAGAAGGCTAGGTGGCACACAACAATCAATAATGTTTCAGACAATCTATTATACAAAAGGAAACTCGGTCTGAGCAAGCTAACATGTGTATAAGAATCCTAATAAAACTGACGATGTTGATTACAAATTATGACAAAATATATCAAACACAAAAGGAAAAGACAAAGGCCTAGACTCGGAACTAAAACACTGAATCTGAATCTACACAATATCCTCCCATATACCAAAACAACAAAAATAACAGTTATAATCAGCAAATAATTTTAACTTCGGAGTTAATTATCCTATTCTTGGTTGCTTGTGATGATAAATCAAATAATTACTGAATATTTATACTACTGTCATCTCATTGAATCAGGGGCATAACTTAAAACAGACAAAGTAAATCACATCAGAGGACCCTAATAAATCATCTTTTACTACAGCCAAGCCAATACGTTGTTATCAATTCAAACATACAAAATTGGAAAATCAATCAAACTAAATCCTACTTCAAGCAGATAGAGAAGAGATCACAAGATCAATCAATCAACTTGAATAAAAATTAAAACAGATCAACAAATAAGAAATCACTTCAAAATTGAATTCGAAATCGGAACGACAGACTGTAAAAAATTGAATTTCTGTATACCTTACGAACATATCCGTACTCGCTCTCCTTCTCTGAATCTTCAAATGTGGTCAATCTAGTTCCGTAAGCTGACTGCATTTTCTCAATTCAGCAAAACGACTGCCAATTTGTTCCGTTGATTCGAAACAACTACGCTTAAATTCAGCGATCCGATTGATTACAGAATCAAAATCAGACTTCAGTTCAATAGATCGATCGAAAACTCTTAAGGTTTCAATTGAAAATTTACAGATGCAGAGAGGGAAAAGAGAGGAACAAAGATGAGAACGTTAACTCAGTTTCTGACCTGTGATTGTGACGAAATACACTAAGGGACAAAACAAAAGGTTCGCAAATGGATTTTGTATACGTGATTTTTTTAATTGGTGCTGCCAAACGTCTAGAAGTTTAGTTCCAGATTGAACAATCCGACGCATTAAGATCACATTGGTAGAAAGCAAAGAGTTATGAGTTAGGGTCCTGAGTTGGCCACGTCAAATGGGACGTTACACAGGTAAATGGTTTACGTGGTGAGATCCGAGTTTAATTTAATTTGTAAGAGGTAAACTATTACAAAGGTCCTATTTATTTGCCTTATTAACCCAAATAAGATATTTAAAATTTATCATTGAGATCTCATATATTCAGTATAATACAATTAAGTACTAAATAAAATTAGAGTCTTAACTTTTACGTTAATACAATTAAGGTTTAGTTTAGAAATATTAGACTTCTATTGTATTTTAAAAATTATTATGTTTTAAATTAAGTATATAATTTATTTATTTATTTATAACAAATAAATTTTAAACTCCATTCAAATTATTACAACTTATTATAATGTTAAATTACATGTTCTTATAATGCAATAATCAAAATTTTATATAATAAAAGCAATTTTGTCATTTTAATACAGATTAGCTAAGGATCTATTTGAAATAATTAAATAATCTTATCTTTATTTATAATTTTTTTTTAATATATAAAAAAAGGCCATACCGAAATGCTATTAGCGCGGAGTTGACTGGGTACGGACAAATGGGCCAAGGTTGTGTGGTGTGGCACATGGTGACTGAGTGCAGTAGTAGTGTTATTTGTCGCTATCTCCTTAATTAAGAACAGAATCTCCTCTGCCAAACCCACACTTTTTTTCCAGGTGGCAGTCTCGGGTCACGACAAAATAACCTTAGTTACTGTTATTTTCAGCATATAATAATCGATTAAGGGCCTCTTTGTTTAATTTTTTTTCACTTATGTCAAATCAATAATTTTGATCGGATAAATTCTAGGTATTAAAAAATAAATAAATAAAATTATTATATAAACTTATTTAAAATTTTTATTTTTTACTTTTGAAATATCCAATAATTGAAATGAATTTTATTCAAAAATTAGATAACCGAAAAACAAACATTAAGTTAAAATAAAAATAATAAATAAACACATAAGTGATAAATAATTGTTATTAAATAAAAAAAAGTATTATTAATTAATATAATATTTATAATCACCTAAATTTATTTTGAGGGCAACAATCAAGCACAACCAAAACGGGAAATAATTTTTTTTGTCTTTTGAAAATTTAAAATATATTTTCAATTTCTTGACACATTCTTTTTTATGATAATTTAAATAAAATAAGATTTATTTTCACGAAGCTATAAAGAGGGAATTTTCTTATAAGCTTCCTACTCCCTCTAGTAATTGGGTGTGGAGAATCTTGTGAGAAAATTTCACAAAAGAATACACTTAGTAGTTCTAAGGATATCCTTATTTTAGAACGGTGCTTATCAAAATTTAATGCCAATGAAATTTTACATTAGAATTTTGTAAATTTTATATTTCCTTTCCTTCTATGTATTTTATTATCATCATCAATCATTTTTTACAAATACTTAAATTTAATTAATGAAAAAGCCAGCATTGAAGATGGTAGCATCCATTCTAACATATTTCATGATCTTTTTATGCATTTATGGAAATCTAATTACAAAAGTAAAAGTAAAGAAAATGAAGATAGCCTTAAATGCGCTAATTGAAAATACTTGAAGAAGCAAAACTTGCCTGAAAATTTCACTAAGGCATTAGATTTGAAATATGATTAAAGTTATATAAACATGATCTAAGTATATTAAGGTGATGTTTAAAAACATTACACGTAGTTTTAAAAGCAGCTAAGAACTAACTATGCACAAAACCCATAAATTAGTTAGTTTAAGTTTTATTTAAGTTGTAAAAAGTGATGAATTTTTTTATTTTTTTATTTTTTGTGTATAGTCTAGGTGTATATGACTCAAAACAAAAAAGTCCACTTTTTACAACTCAAATAAACATAAACTAGTTAATTTATAGATTTTATATATAATTAACTTTTAACTACTTTTAAAATTACGTCTAATGCTTTAAAACAATTTTTTGATATGTTTAGATCATGTTTATATGTCTTTGACCATGTTTTAAGCCTAAACTCTTACTAAAATCTTCAAGCAAACTTTGCATTCTCCAAATATCTTCAATAAGTGCATTTAAGGTAGCTTTTATTTTCTTTGCTTTTATTTTGTAATTAGACCTTCATTAATGCATAAAAGATCCTGAAATGTATTAGAATACATGCTACTATTTCCAATGCTTAATTTCTATCGTATAATGGATAATTAAGCCTGAACATCTTTAAGAGATTTCGAAATAGGCATGGTGAATAATTGAGCCTAAAGATCACAAAGAGGTTGTAGACCTATTGGCATAGTTACACACCGTGAATGGATTAAGCAAACTTTCTTTACAAGAAGGAAACGCACAACACATAGCTAAATTAATGAATAAATAAATAAAAACACAAGTTATTGAAAGAATTTTTTAAGCATATATGCATTACATCTCTTTTTAACAAGTCACCCATTTGCATGAGCCAATTCATATGTTCTAGCCTTCATGACTGAACAACCCATTTTCTTGGTTTTGAGTGCTTTGGGTGACTTTTCGAAGAATAAAATATCCTTCTATTAAATGTTGTGCTTTGACCTTCTTGTTATGGTACCTTATAGCCTTCTACTGATAAACTGCTTCTTAAATCCTTTTTTTCCTTCTAGCAAATTATCTTAATCAAATGATAATGAGAAAGGTGTTTCCCTTGTAGATGATCGGGTTGTTATTTGATCTATAGCTTCAACTTGTTCATTAAACATTGGGTGTGCGGGGAAGGTGAACCTTTGATCTATCTTTGAATTCTTGTAGTGTTTTTTGAATTTACTATTATCAAACTACTTCTCATTATTGGTCACGATCACTTGGGGGATCCCATATTAGTATATCAAGTTCCTCCACACCAATTAATGATCTTCTTCTCAGTGATCCTTACCAAGGCTTTTGCTTCTGCCTATTTTGTGAAGTAATCGATAGCCACAACCGCATACCAAGTTATCCACGGGGATAATGGCAGTGGGTGAATTAAATTAAGTTCTTGTTGCGCGAATAGCCAAGGGCTAGTCAATTTTGTTAGCTCCTCCAGCAGGCATCTTATGACATCGCTCTACACTTGAGAGCTCCAAAATGATTTCGCTAGTTTCTCGACATCTTGTTCAGCTAGATGCTATGTATATTCTTATCTTATAACTTAATATGCCAAGGATTGTGCCTCTCCGTGACTCTGTCAAATTCCAAAATGAATTTCCTTCAGAACGTAACCAGATAAAGCTTTATTAATGCAATAGATAGGTCTTTGTACCTTTTCTTCATCTTCGTTCATTATTACTCCACTTACAGCATACTCCGTGACTACCAACTAGAGAAACAACACACGTCTCTTTTTCGAGGTTAAGATACGTAATTCTGACAAATAAGGTTAATGTCATAATTTTCTATTTTTAACTATCATGACCTCCCTACAAGTATCAAAATCTTGCTATTGCAGAGGTAGTCTTGAGTTTTTTAATCGTAGCAGCTTTAGATTCCTTCGTAGTAGTGGTGGCTATGTAAAATCTATTTTTTGTGACATTTGTCTCCAAAATTCACTCTTTTTTAAAATTATATTATTTTATTTACTTGCAAATTAAAAATAACAAAAATACCATAAAGTAATATCAATTTGCTATGAAACTACAAAAATACTAAATATAATAACTTGCTTAAATCAAGTTATTAGCGAAAGTAGTAACAGCTTAAGCTAAGGAGTTAAGAGTGAGAAGTCTGTTTTGTGTGCTCCATTACAAATTTAGGATATGATCAAAACCATGTCATTTTGATTTTAAACATTAAACAATGTCATTTTTATGCTTTTGAAAATAAATATTTATTGATACCCGTTTATATGTATTTACATTCATATTCATCTTAAATTCGTTACCTGTTTTAATTTTTTTAATTCATTCCAAACCCACTAAGGGGCATATCAAATCCATTACATGACATACATGTATTAGAAGGGTGGGGTTTGAGAACAAAATTGCCATTTTCATATATAATGGTAAAAATGAGAAGACAAATGTAGTGATAAGATGTCTATTTTAAAACTTTTTAATGCTTTGTAAACAAATTATCCTTGATTTTGGTTCTTTTAATCCACCTATTAAAAGAAGGGTAAGACTACAACGTAAATTTCAAGGTGTTGGGAGTATTCCGTCTTCGAATAGTTTAAGCAAACGAAAAACATGTAAGCAATAAGTATTGGCAAGGCGACTGCATCATCTTCCCAAATTGCAGCTAATTCCCCTACCCGAACACCGTTATAATCTCCTCTCTCTCTCGTGTGCCTCTGTACAGATTCATCAAACAACATCAACAACAGCGACAATCTTCCACAAGACCTAGAACGCAAGGGGCAAGTACGCAAGCTACGTTTTCTCCTCTAGAAAAACCGCACTGAAACCGCTCAAAATATCATCAAAACCATCGTTTCCTCAAAAAATTCGCATTTCTCTCACTCCAATCACCTCTTCTTTCTTTTCTACCTCTCTTCTCCCTCCTTAAATCCCATTTTTACTAACATGCTCTTATCGGCTTTAGTGTCTTCGAAAATGCCCGCTGAAGCTATACTCCTTTACTATTCTAGGAAGGCTGACGGTGCGCTTCCTTCTTTAGCTTCTCGTAATAATTTTCTTGAATGTTTGGGGAGTTGTAGCTAAGACTCTTGAATTGTTTGAGGGGAGTTTTTATTTGGGTTTTAGACCTGATAAGTTTACATATGGTCAAGCCGTTCAAGCTGTGGTGAAAATTGGTGATTTGACGAGGGATTGTGAGATTGTTGATGTTATGAGGAATAGGGCAACGAGTCCCAACATATTTGTTTATAATGTTTAGATTAATGGCTTTTGTGAAGAGAAAAATATGAGGGACGCTGAGAAGCTGTCTGATGAAATGTGTAAGACAAAGTTGGTGCCAACCCGAGTTACTTATAATACATTGGTTGATGGGTATTGTAAGGTTGAGGAGTTTGAAAAGGCAATAGCTTTTGAGAGAAAGGATGAAAATTGATAATGTGGAGGGAAATTTGGTTATGTTCAATTCATTACTCAGTGGGCTTTGTAAGGCAAAGAGGATGAAAGAGGCAAAAAGTGTGTTCCAGTGCCTGATAGTTTTACTTATAGTATTCGTTTTCATGGGTTTGGGAGGTGTGATGATGGAGAGGTTGTGATGGCATTGTATGAAGAACTGAGTGGGAAAGGATTTAGGATTAATAGTCATACTTGTTGCATTTTGTTGAATGAATTATGCGAAGAATGGAAGGTGGAAAAGGCAAAGGAGATTTTGGAGAAAGAAATTGAAAATGGGCTTGTTCCTAACGAGGTGATGTTTAACACTATTGTGAACGTGTCGAATGGCAGATGTGAACAGAGCTATTTTTAGGTATTGAGCAAATGCAAAATGGTGAATTGAGAGAGATGCATAAGGTAGAGGAATGGCTAAAGAAAATGTTATAGAAACTGTTGAGATGGATGACACCCTAATTCATGGATATGGAAGAATGGGCCATTTTGATAAGTGCTTCCAAATTCTTGAAGACATGGAGAATTGTCGGATGAAGCCAAATGTTCTTAGCTATGATTGTCTCATAAATTGTTTATGCAAGGATGGTATGCTTCTTGAAGCTGAAATGGTCCTCAGAGATATGGAAGGCGGGGAGGTTCCTCCTAATGCTCAAATATATAATATGCTCATTGCTGATAGCTGCACAGTTGGGAGGATTAAAAATGCTTTCAGATTTTTTGATGAGATGGTGAAAAATGAAATGGGTCCAGCACTTGTAATAACCTCATTAATGGGCTTTGTAGAAAGGGAACGGTAATGGATGCTGAAGACATGCTTCTCCAAATAAAAAGTAGTGGTCTTAGTCCTGACATGATTACATACAACTCACTGATCTCAGGATATTCATGCTTATTAATATGCCACTTGTCAATGGTTGATTGATAAGACAGCTTTGATGGCAATAAGATGAAACCCATAATTATGGATTTAGTTCTCCATTAGTGGGTAATACTCCATATAAATTTTTAGTTGTTCGCGATACGAAATTGTTATGATTCGAGCAGTTGTATGTAGTAATGATGCTCTGAATATAGGATGAATTCTGGGAGAGAGTACTGCAGTCAAGGATGTGGTTTTGGATAGCCAGCCTGTCTCAAAAACTGGAATTTTGTAGATTTACCTTGATAGTTCAAGGTACCTTATACTCGTTAACTTTGCAGTACCCAGAGGTAAACTTTTATTGGAAGCTTGTTTCCATTTTTATGGGATAGCATGATCTTGTCATCGATTCAAATACCATTCATATTTATTGTTTAAGTGTGTGGGCAAATAATGAAAATCAACTCCAACATATTTTCTTTTTGATAAGAAGGGGAATCAACTCTAATTAAACCTTGTATTCTGGTCACCAGCTTCTTGATTAAGTTATCTATCAGATATGCAAGTAAGTTTTGCTGGGAAAACAAATTGCCAAGGAAGCAAGTGCCCATGCTTCCGAGAAGAAATGCAAAATTGAATTGCTGGGTTTAACTTCATAATTTAAGAAATCCACATCTTTAAAGCTGGCAAAGGTTGTTTAGTTGTTATTTGAAGTCTTGCTTTCACTTTTTGCACCACAATGCCCTCAAGTCTTGTTAAACTCTTTCAGATTTATTTTCGGGCTCTTCTTCAAGGTCAGTCAACCATTTGGATTATTGGAGGGACAAAGGCTATTGGCTTGAAGAGGCTGATGAAGTAAATGAACAGGTTGTCATTGAGATAGGTGGAAATACTATTAAGGTTAAAGTGGCACACATCACCCAGGGAACCTCAATTGATGATTTGAAAACTGGTAATAGTATACACTTAACGTAAAACTGAATTAACCTGTATGTTAGTTTTACTTTCTGCACCTGTCTCTTCGAGCAATTGAGGCACATGCTGCATGTAATAACTTATTCTTGTCTGACATCCCTTTGTTATTTGGTTAATATATTTTGACAGGCTTCATTTATTAGATTTGAATTATAGATTACCTCTTCTTCTATGGCTTTATGGTGTTACTTTAGGGAAAAAGACAATATTTCATATATCTTATATGCAAACCTCTGTTCTTGATGATGAGTCTTTGTTGTTTGGTTTTTGAGGTACCAGACCATGGTGGCAGTAGGTGAGTTGGCTGTATTTGGGTTATTTGTTGTCATACTATGACTGGAATCAAGCATAACTATCCTGACAAATGACTTACAAATCAGTACCATTACTGGCTACAATCTAATTTGCATTGTAAGTTTTAGTCAAATAAAGAAGTCAAGGAGTTACACACAGGGTATTCCACTGAAATTTCTCCGTATCAAAAGCATCATATTTGGAACAACTGTCAAAGAAATGTAGAGATAGTGATTGGTCATTCAAGAATCTTCATATTTGTATAGAAATATGACAACTTCACTGATTAAAGCTGAGCCAAATGACAGATATCAATACCAGTGGGGTAAGTATCAGAGGGGAGTTGAGCACTGTATGATCTTCTTGCCAGGACAGCATTAGCAACCTCGGTAGGATGCACTGCATCCCAGAATATGAACTCAGATCTGTTTGGACATGTTTTACTGAAAGGAATGCAAGTTAACACACCATTATTCATTGTTAAGTTTCCTACTTCGCAGCAGGGAGAGTTGGCTGGAAGACCTGAAATGGAACATCAATAGATAATGTATAACATTTCTTAGATGAAAGAAAAAATAGAAGCTAGGTCAACTATCATAGGTTTAAGTTTAATTATACCAGCTGCCAGGGTAGAAGATATCCCAGTAATGTTGACATAGATAAATTTGGCATTCTGGAGATTGTTGTTGAGTTCATCAACTAGTGATATTAGCTTCGTATTGAATATTTGGACTGCTATGTTTATGAAGTCTACACATAGAGAGCCATTATTTGTGCCATACATTGCAATACTTCCTGGAGTGCAACCGAGTAGACCTAACCCGAATAAGGCTATCTTCCTTGCTCCTAGGTTGTACAGAGTCTAGTACCAAGGAAAAAATTGAAGTTAAGAAGAGAAAAAGAATATGGAGACTAATTAGTCGCAGAGATAAAGAAAGAGATGGACATTTAATTGCTGAGAATATTGTTGAATAAGGTGTGTTGCATGTTGATCTGGTGTAAATAGGTGACTTGTGGGATAAAACTGAGGCAAGAAATAATTGTTGATGTAGTCATTGCTGCCCATTCCAACTGTATATATGCATTTCTTCAGATGTTCTGCACTTCTTTCTCTATTTCTTACTATGTTTTGAATCCTTGAGACTGTAATTCTGTGATTTAGTAACTGCTTGTTCATGCTAATTACTAATCCCTGTGAGAAAATTGTGTTATTAAATTGCTTCAGATGAATATGTAGAATAGAAGATTGATCTTATGATCTTTATTGAATGAATGTTGGTATTGGAGTTACCAGGTTCTTTTGTGCAGTTTCTTCACAAATTCCAGATCCTCCAGAAGCATAATTTACACCTTTGAGAATGTCTTGACCCCTTGCAGTTGCAAATGGTGGTATGTGATTCCCAAACCCTAGAAGTTCACCTGCATCAAACAACAATATTATTTCAGTTTATGTTTAAAGTATAGTACAACAATATATGTTAACTTAGTATGATGTAGGATAAGTTTGGAGTCTGAATAGGATAAATGGGTTATGATTAAACTTGTTCCATGCATTCTAGATTTATCCATGCTTTAACAACAGAGTACTACATATTTGAATTTAGAAGTTCATTAGATAAAGAAGAAAAGGAAATCATACCTAAAACATCTGCCATGTTTCGGCCATTGGAAAATCTTCCCGTTGGCCCTCCTGGAAAATCAATACCATATGGAGAGAAATTGGCTTTGGCTCTGGTTGGAAGAACATTGTTATTGCCATTATCAAATAATGAATCTCCAAATATGAAATAACAAGGTGCTTGTTGCTCTACTTTATTAACCCATGTTGCTAGCAATCCGAAATTCAACACTATTAGTGCTAAATACCACTTTTTATTTGGTATTGAAGAATATGCAAGCTGAAAAAATAAGTAAATAGAATACATTATTTTATGAACTTTTGTGCTTTCTAAAGATAAATTGGAAGTGGGTGTTAGATTACTAGTTAGCTTAACTAGCAAAAGTTTTTGGAGTGATGCAAATATTGATGCTGAAATTCTGTTCACACCGAATTGAATTTTTTTAGTGGATTTCTTTTTGAAAAATATGGAAGTGGTTTGATCGGAAATGGAGAATGTTACATGAGTGTGTGTCTGTGTGCAGATAAGTTTGAGAGGTTGGGAGCTGTTGTGGGGTCAAATGAGTTGGGTCTTGCTTTCTGTTAACCAAAGTTGACTTGGCAAGAAAAACCAATCACTGGATCAATTTATCTTGAATATATATATTATGTTTTTATAGACACCACACAGTTTGTCCACTCTTAAGAAATAGATTCCTAACTTTAATGAATTTACATTGTCTTTTATTATTTAGTTATATATACTTATATATACTTGTGGTGAAATTCAAATGTTGAAAGGGCAATTTTTTTATTTCAGTAGAAATAATGAACCTAAATTGTTGTAAATGAACTATTGCAATGAAGTTCGTGAATGAATTCTTTCAACTGGATTCATTGCAAATGATTCTGATCTAGTTCATATCGATCTCATTTGTTAGGAGAAGTAGAAGAAAATTTTTACGAATGGTAAAAGGTTGTAGTTGGTTTGATAACAATGAAATGATGATGAAATGGTTTTGTATAAGAAAGGAAGTTGAATGATTATTGTTATTGAATCATATCGGCCTCAATAGTGTAGAAATTTATGGCAACGGTGACATTAGAAAAGTGAACTCTTGAAGAATTTTATAGAGGATATGCAGTAGTGGGTTTAAAATAAAATTTCAATAATGATTTGACTTGAAGATTAGAAAATTAAATTGAAATAAGTGAATGATGGCCAAAAAGTGTGATATATATATATATTGAAAAGTCTGAGAAATCGAGAGATGTCAGCTATGGCGGCTATTTGTGCATTGCATGCAACAGAAATTCCAGCTAAATGGTAGTTATGTTTCATGGAAATTGCAATCAACTTTGAAAAGGCAAAATTTATTGCAATCTTGTACACCTTTTTATAGATACGTTGGGATTAAATTAATTTTTTTATTATAAAAATATTGTAAATTAATAGATGTGTAATTGTAAATGAATAATAAGCCGGTGCATGCTTTAACTTGTTGCAATTATACAAGAAAAAGAAGGAAACAATCCTGAAAATGATAAAATAGAAAATTATAAGTATGTTTGAAACATTAGAAATATTTTAATTTTAATAAAGAGTTGTTTATGTTAGTGAGTTATTACATACTCACAAATTTGAAGATGCGGTAATAATTTCAGTCTAACCAAAACAAAATTGACATGATAAGTTTTTATATATAGAGTATTATCATAGAGAGATGAGGTGTTGGTGCGTGTGTTTATTTGTATGTATTTTTTTAAATTTATTTATTTGTTTTATCAGTGAGAATTGAAAATATTGATTGTGATGGAATTTGGCATTAACTAGTTAGATTTTGTAAATTGATGACTGGTTTTATGAATCATCTAATAGGATCATCAATGACATGCCATTTAACGGTTGAACAAAGAAAATGAAGGAGTGGCCAACATTATTCATATAGTCATGGCAAACGCATGCATGCATTTAATTAAAGAAAATTAATGGAAGATGTGTGTGAACTAATTCTATCAATTCATAATTAATAATGGCTTTCACAACTGTACCTGCATGTATATGACCCTAAGTTGGCATTTCTTTTTTTTGTTTTGGGTCCTGAAATGAGATTCTTGAAAAATTCCAAGTTACTAAAGACTCAGAAAAGGATGAAATTGTGTGTCTACAGCTGGGTTGCCTGTTTAGGGTGCAATTGTATTTCTGTTTATTGTTGAAACATCAATTGCTACAATGTCTAATGAATAACTTCTTTAAGACGAATTTCCGATGGTTTTTATTTCTTTATTACACTAATAACAGTTAAAGAAAAGATTACAGGGTCATAGGTGTTATCTCTTAGAAACTGACACTAAAACTCTCAATTCCATAAAACAAAACAAAACCAAAAAAAAATTTAATGCTTCCAAATCACAGCAACACCTATTCACGGCTACATGCACACTCTTGTTACACAAGTACAAGTGTCACACGTGCATGTGACTACCAATGCTCTCTTTCTAGGCTAACAGAAAATTTTGTGCACTTAGTTGATGAAAACTCCTTCCAATCCCTTCAGACTAGAAACCGCTTGCTATTTCTGTTTTGGACCAAAGTATTTTCTTTTATCAAACCAAGCTTCTTTGTGCACCCGTTTTGAACCTCCCAACTCATGAGACCAATTGTTACTGTGTCTTGAGAATTTCTAATTTTTTTTTGTGTCATGTTAAAATTTTTTAAAAAAGAATTATAATAAATGTATGCATGTGTTTGATTGCATTTTTTAAAAGTATTTTTCAGTTATATGCTATTATAAAAGTATTGATTTTTTCATTACTATGGGTTATGTGGTTATTCATGATAATGTAATTATATATGTGATTGTTTATAAGTTATGTTCATTGATACTGAAGTGTGAACATATATATTGGATTTTAAGTGATAAAAAAGTAAATTTGTAAGAAAAGTGCTTATAAAAGTTAAGATTTGTGTGTTAAAATATTGAACTTCATTGCTTAGTAAACAATTACAAGTGTACAAGAAGCCATTATAAGTATGACCATTCATTGGGTTTGGTATTATTATTAAGTATTTCGTATAACATGGAAAAAAAACTTCTAGTACAATGTGTTTTCACATCCTTGTAAGGATGTATTTGTGTATTTGAAAGAATTTATCATTGATCACGGTTAGAAAATGAACATTTATTATTTTTGAAAATTATATGTTTCATTTGTGCTTTCCTCACATATAGTATGAAATATACATATAACATTTGGAGATAAGTGATAAATAAAATTAAGTAGTAATTGAAAGAAGATATTTATAGTAAATTTTTAAAATAGCTTATAAAGTATTCAGGTATTACAAGATCATAGTTTTATTTCATGTCATATTATATGCACTCATTTTATATAAGTAAGTATACTAATAGATGAATTTGCTTAAGCTTTTATTATTTTATGATTCTTGAGGATTTAAGATTTTTAATGTTATTAACTTTCATAAGTTGTTCAAAATGAGTTTTTGTTATTAAGAAATAGTTATATAGCTAAATAAGTTAAATTTTAATATTTGTATAATTTAAGCTTTGCAAGTTTAGAAAAATTACACTTCAAACTCTTTCAAATTCAGGGATATGACAACAGTAATTTGGACCTCAAAATAGAATGTTGAATTCTTCAAAAGTGAAAGGCACTTGGACAATTAGAGTAAACAACATAGCTTTCTTACTTCATCCCTAACTCTTATAGGAACTTTATCATCCAAGAGGTGTCTTTGCAAGCTTTAGTGACTACAATATATGCAACTTCTATAGTTGATAAAACGACAAACTTTTGAAGTCTTAATTGCCGCGAAACTTACTCCCCCTTAAAAATGTAATCAGATATCCTAAGATGGATTTTTTGAAGTTGACATCTTGACCATGTCAGCGTTAGTGTACCACTGTGGCACAAGTTTTTCACAACTAAAATATAAATATGTTTTGCCAGTGCCTTTAAGTTATGTGAAAATCTATTTCACTACTTTTCAATGTTCCTTTCCATGATTAGAAAGAAACCGACCTCCCACTCCAATTGCATGAGCAATAATTGGCCTATTACAAACCATTATGTAGATTTATCTCTCAATGACTAATGCATAAGGTATGCTTCTAATCTCTTCTTTCTCTTTCTCACTTGTAGAACATTGATTTAAACAAAACTTAAAGTGACCAACAAGTGGAGAAGAAACTAATTTTGACTTGACTTGCCCATTTTAAATCTTTCAAGAATTTTCTCAATGTAAGGTTTTTAAGATAATTATTACTTTCTATTTTCCTATTACAAGAGATGTTCATGCCAAGAATTTTTCTTTTTTTATAGATTCTAAGTCTTTCATAGCAAAGGACTTGCTATGTTTTCTCTTTAGTTTGTCAATTTACTAGCATTATGGTTAACGATTAACATGTGATTCACATAAAGTCAGAAAATGATGAAAACATCATCAATAAATTTCTTCACAAAAATGCAATTGTCAAATGAACTCTTGTTGAAATCTTAATCTCCAAAAATGAATCAAATTTTTTAGACTTGTAATGACTCGGGCTAATTAGCAAAATATTATTTATTTTGGTTGCTTAGGATGGCACAATAAACTTGGTCTTAGTCCCTTACAGTTTCTTGAACCCAAGATTTTAAGCCTTAGGCCGAAAAGAGATACACATTGAAATAATATTGTCATCTTCAAAAGGCCAATAATCTAATGTCTTAAGATTTTGTTCTTAGTGTGGGTTTTAAGTTGATCCACCCAATAGGCCTTTTGCTTGTTATGGAGTACAACACTTATAAGCACAATTTTAGTTTTACTCGTAAATGATGTGAGATTTTACAATCTAACCTCTTGACACCTATTAATCTATGTAAGCTTTTCCATACAACGTATTTTTTTTCTTTAGACTTCAAACTACTGTAGTTATTTATTTATATTTCCTTTTTTTATGTCATCATGAAGGAGTATTGTCTTTATATAACGTTGTTTAATCTTTAATTTAATGTATATTGCCAATCCAAGTATAACTCAAATAATAGACATCTTCACTATGAGAGAAAAATATTTATTCAAACTTAACTTCTTTTTTCTAACCAAACCCTTGCAGGCCTTATACCTTAGCTAGGAGATATTTTCAGCTTTCAACCTATACACCTATTTGTTCCCAAGAGCTCTCTTACTTACATCTAACTTCACCGAGTTATAAGTGTGATTCTTATGTAAGAATTTCATCTCTTCTACATGGCTTTTAACCAATTATTCATCATTGGTGAAACATAGCTTCTTGAAATCTTTTTGGCTCTAATGGATCATTAGATACTCATGTTAGGATATCTTGTTGAAAGTTGTTGCTTCTCTAATGGATCTTCTCAAGGATTAGCTGGCAATATGGTTGGTTTTGTATAGTTTTGTTCAATGAAATTAATATTTGTGTCACCTTTGTCTTCCCACACTCTTTATAATCCTCATAAGTTATAGGTGGAGGAATTAAAGTAGGAGTAATTAGGGAATTTAGGAGAACGATGTTACTCTTCATCCTTTTCAATATTATCAACCGTTTGATCTTTAAGAAATACAACATGTCTACTTTTGATAATTTTTTTACCCATTGGATCCCATAATTTGTACCAAAGTTCTTCAATTTTATAGCCCAAGAAAATACATCCATTTGCTTTGTTATCAAACTTTGATCTTTCATCCTTAGGGATATAAACATAGGCTTTTCAATCAAACACTGGCAAGTGTTTGTTAAAAACATCTTTCCCTATCAAAATTCTATCAAGTAAGTTCCCATCCAATGGAGTTGAAGGAGGAAGGTGATTAAATCAGTTGTAGTTTACATAACCTCATCCCTAAAGTATCTAGGTAGCTTAGCCTTGGAAAGTATATATCTAACTCTTTTGTAAATTGCACTATTCATTTTTTCTACCACACTATTTTGCTATGGAGATTTTGCACAATCTTCTCAAGTTTGACTCCATAGGTTCTACAATATTGGTGAAACAATTATCTATATTCACCACCATTTTCTACCCTCATGCATTTCAACTACCTCCTTTAATCTCTCTTAATTTTAACATCAAAGTCCTTAAAGATCTCAAACCTTTGGTCTTTAAATTTCAAGAAAAAAAACTTAAACTTTTATAGAGTAGTCATCAATAAAAATCACAGAATAAAGTGCATATCCACAAGATCTTTTTTGCATCCTATAAAATAATATTTGAATTTTATTAATAAGATAAATATTTAACATTTAAAATGATTGATGAGCAATTCGTAAGTTTAAAAAAAATAATAACTAGTAAAAATATTATAAAATCAAATGTCGAACCAACATTGAATAATTTGTTGTTAATTATTAAAAGTTACTATCCTGATTTCTATTTATAAAATCAAATAGTTGAAACGATAAATTAAAAATAAAACTAAAGATGAAATCAAAACTGAAAATAATAAGAGCAAGCAAGTAGGAGATTCACCAAATGATCAAGAAACTAAGACACATGATTTCACCATAATCAATTTAAATTGAACACCAAATATCATGTTATTTTATTTCAAAAGCCATGCTGAAAGTGAAAGTCACTGTCCTATCTAAAAGCCTTTCTTAAGCAACAATAGAATCACTCTCAGGCATTACCTATAATATCACTTAGTGAATTGAAAAACAACCGAGTACATTAAAATCTATGAATTTTCTAATTAAAGCTATATAAGCCATGCCAAAGTCACCAACAAACATGTAAAATATGGTCTCTTATCTAATATTACATGTCTCCTCTTGGTTTTAATGCAATTATGAAGGTATTTAAATGGTGGTCAAGTATTCAAAAAATATTAACCAAAATAATAAAATACTCAACAATGGTCTATTAATTCAATGATAAGAATAGAAAGTTTAAAACATCATATTTAGACTACATCAGATTAAAAACTAAAGGCTTAATAAATAGTGCAAAGAAAAGAGAGAAAATGAAAGTAGGCTAAGCTTTGGCAAATTTAATCGGGTCTACTCCACTGTTCCATTTTCCAACTTCAAGGTGTCTTCAAATCTTCAAGAAAAAATGTCCTTCTATGTCATATCTCATTGTCCGATTGTCTCTGGCTTTCTTTGCTTTAATTCCTTTCCAGTTTCCCAAAAGGACTCTAAACTAGGCAGTTTTTGACCTCCGACTTGGTAAAATTAAAAAGGTTTCATTCATATTTGATCACATATTTTAAATATCTTGAATTTAATTTGGTTTTCTGTTTATTGTTGATAAATTGATTATTGCATGTGTCTTTACGTAGCAATGACAGTTGAATCGAGTTGTAAGAGTGGGTATTGAATCATGTTAGCTACTAATCAATCTTTCAACAACTATAGTTTCAATAAAATGAGTTTTATATTAAAAATAAATGTATATTGCTGGGTGGGTGTAACCAGGGCCGGACTCAAAAATAAAAGTTTGTGAATCATAATAATATAATAATAATAATTAGAATTTTTAACATACCCTCCACGGTCCAATTTTTAAATTTCTCTCTTTAAAGCTTGAACTCTCTCCTCTCTCCAATTTACATTCTGTTTTATTTCTCTTTTTCTTCTCCTCTTCTCTACTCAGTGCATATACATTTTGCCTATACCCCCTCCCTCTTTTCTTTTCTATCTAAACTTTTAGCTTAATAATAACAAAAAACTATATGGGCTTGGAAACAAAAATAAAAGACAATAATTGTCAAAACCTTGTACATATTTTACATTGGATAGAAGATGAGTTAATTTTGAATTTATAAGATAGTATGCAGCATCACTTAATAAACTAGTCTTTTGAATTAATGACAAGCACTAGACTTATGACACTTATTAGGAATCGTTAAAATTATTATTATTATTTTGAACAAATTAATAATCAAATGAAAAATCTAATAAATTTTACAATATCTTATGTCAACAAGCCTCTTTTTACAGTACACTCTCCATTTATAGTTATCGGTTAATTTTAAATAAATATGTGAGTGATTAGATTTTTGTTAAATGAAGCATATGAACAATGCAAAGAGAGCAATTTCGCAAAACCTTTTTGTTAGAAACTAATTAACTATTGGGCAAGTATAATTATTGTGTTTTAAAATGCTTATGTTCATTTGATAAATAATAATTATCGACTACCACATACTTGATAGTTGCTTATTTTATTTCACTACAACTGATGGGCACAAAAACATTGTACCTCGATTTCAAAAATACTTCTAATTTATTATTTTTTTTAAAAAAAAATTGGATTTTTGATTTTTTATATTAAAAAAAGAAAAAAAGAAGAAAAAAATTGATCCATGAAATCAAGTAAAAGAATCAGACAGTCCATCAAAGATTTTCACTATGACAAAAGCATAATCTTTGTAACAATTAATATAGATAGTGAACATTCATGTGAAAATGCATTTATTTATTTAATAATAAAAATTTTCATTTATTTAAAAAAGTTCATCCACTTATTAGACACAAATACGTTGCTTTGTTAGTTTCAATAGCCAAAAGGTAGAAATCCAACACTGCTGAGATTTCTTCTCTTCACAGGGTTTATAGAAGACAGTGCGTTTGTCTTTCTTCTTTCCCCGGGTGGGTTTTGGATATTTTCGACTGAGTACCTGTCACGATATTAATTTAGTCTGCGAGAGCTTAATAGCGTTCAGGATCTCAAATTTGAACATTTTCTGACGTAAACCTTAATTTTTATGTTCCTTTTTAACTTCTGTTGCACAACAAAATAGACATATAAAATATCTGGATGTTATTATCCCATTTCTTTGTACCCTTACAGCTAGAACCTCAATCATCTGTCAAATTAACCTTATCTAGTCGATGAATACTAATAGGGTGAGTGTCAGTCGGAAGTAAAGAAATGTAAGATCTTCCGGCGACCAGCAAGTTGGCAGCCTCAGTCGGATGAGTTGCATCCCAGAATATGTAAAGAGCTCTGATAGGACATGGTTTGCTAAAAGGAATGCATGTCAATACCCCATTATTCTTCGCTATATTTACAACTTTGCAGCACGGATATTGTTCACTGCCAATCCATGTAAACCAACAAATGAAGGTGAAGAAATTCCGTAAACATTTACATAGGTAAATTTTGCATCCTGGAATTTGTCATTGAGATCATCAACTAGGTTTTTAAGCCATGTATTGAATAGATGGACTGCGTCGTTTATGAAGTTTACACACAAAGAACCATTTGTGCCATAGGTAGCTATACTTGCTGGTGTGCAACCAAGTGGACCAATTCCGAACAGGGCTACCTTCCTTGCTGTACAAAATCTAGTACCACGAAGAAGCACATATATGTTGTTAGCTTGCTAGAAACAAGAGAACTGCGGAGTTTTCTGTTTATTACAAAATCAACTCTCTCAAAACATATATACATGTATATATTTCGAAGGATAATCTAAATGATTTGGCATTTTGTCTTGGAAGCAAAAGTTTATTGATCAATCCCCTCACACCAATTTGAGAGGAAACAAATATTTCAATTTGTATTTGCAAGTAGAATAGAGTAGCATTGGGGTGTGTGAAACTTTAAAAAAGAAAAGGCAAATTGACGCTGATTTGGTGCCAGTTTAAATTGCGCAAATCAGTGTTCTTTTAATTAGCTAGCATCATTTTACTCAAATTTTAAAAAAAATTGGGATCCAATATATATACACACACACACACACATATATATATATATATATAATGATAGAAGAGAAATGGAAATAGCAACCTGTAATTGGAGAGAATATTGTTGAATGAGAAGTGTAGCATACTGCTCTGGCGTGTAGAGGCGACTCGTAGGGTAAAATTGAGGCATCAAGTAATTGTTAATGAAATCGTTGCTGCCCATTCCAACTGTGTATATGCATTTTCTCAAGTGCTCTTTAGCTTTTTCTTCATCTCCCAATATGCTTGCTATGGTGATTTTATAACTGATTATTCATGCTAATTACAGTACCCTGCGAGATTAATTACAACAAAACGGTAACAATTACTAACGAGGTGATAATCCAATTGAGATATATAGGACTAACCACTATCTGATTCTTCTATCATCTTAAAATAAACTGTAAATTTTCTGGAGAAAATACAACATCTAATACAGCATTAAATGGGTTTTCATACCATATCCGGCCAAACTCCATCTTTATATATATGAGTTGGACTTATTCACACGTATTCTAGCATGAAAGAATAATTTCCTTAAACATACATAGAAATCAATAAATAGGAAATGGTTAGCTAATAAAATGTTGCCGATATATATATGTTGACAAGTCGACATGCATACCAAAACAATAGTAATTAGTTTGGTGTAAGTTCACACTATCGTTACCAAATATTTTATTTTGTAAAATATGAACGTGGGCATTTGAGAATATAACGACATGCATTGAATTAGATTTACAACGGAATAGAGTTTTGAATTACTTACAAGGTTCTTACTTGCAGTTTCATCCCGAATCGCTGCTCCTCCAGATGCGCAGTTTACGCCTCTAAGAACATCCAGATGGCTTACTTTTGCATAAGGTTGAATGTATTCGTCAAACCCTAAAAGTTCAGCTGCATGCAATGCAATATCATCATCTGAATTGACTTCATCAACAACAACGTACATACAATCTGTTTAAGCACAAAGAGAAAGAAGAAGAAGAAGAAGAAAACCTATAATATCTGCTTGTTTCGACCGTTGGAAACCGTCCGGTCGGCCGCCCCGCCAGAAAGTCAACCCCATACCGTGGATAATCAGCTTTAGCCTTGGTATCAAGAGCATTGTTATTGCCATTATCGTACAATGAGTCTCCAAAAACGAAGTAACAAGGAACTTTTTGTTCTCCATTAATGGCGAATAAACTGGCCAGGCTCAAAATCAACATCGACACCATTACTAGATCTAGATGCCATGTTTGAGGCCACACACTCGTCATTAACAGAACAAAAAGTTTAAAATATTTAACCCCTAAAGATCAATTGAAATAGAAGAAGGTGAAGAAGAAGAAGTTGAAGTTGTGGTACAAAGATTATATATGGCCGTGATGCATAGGAAATGAAGTGAGGAATTTGACCAACAAGAGTCGGCCATTTGGCCATACAAGATTCCATCTAATCAAAACTCGTACCTGCTTCTACTTCATTTAATACAATATATTCGTTTGCTGTAATGGGAGACTACTAGTAGTGCTGATTAAGCTGCTAGCTCACCGCAAAGTAAGCTCAATAATTTGAAGTCAGACATTACAAATTTTGCAAGGTTTAAATTAATCAATCATATAAGTGGATTACAATAACACAATCGACTCATTGCTGGATTTTTGTTAAAATAAAAAATATATATATTTATTGAGCACGTGATTTAGATTTTACGATCAAGTATTTGCACCTTATGTGCATGTAGGATGCCCCAACATTATTCTAATCTAACTTGTTAAACATTAAGAATGTGTTTATTGTTGTTAATTTATAAGCTAAAAGAAATAAATTTTTCAAAAAAATGAGAATTCTTTTGGTTATTTAGAAGAAGGGAAGAAAGAATGAGAATTTTTTAGAAATTCTTGTTCTTCTAAGCGAAGGAAAGAGGATTCTTTGCCTTTTTCTTTCAAAATAATTAAATTTATAATTTTATTATTTATATATATTTTTTAAAATTTATTTTATTTTGATTAATTTAATATAATTATTTATTTATTTTAAAAATTATTAACATAATATTATTATAAATTAATTTATCATTATTAATATTCATTTTTATCATAAAAATTTGACACTATCTTATGAACTATATTTATTATTATTGGTGTTATCATTATAATTATAAATTTTTTTTTCTTATGTATTTAATAGGTACATTAATTTATAATTTTATTTTATAACATTATATTTATCATAATTTATATAATTAGTCATATTAATTTGATAATTTTAATTTTTTAATTCTTTTAAAGACAAGCTAACTATCAAATAAAATTAAAAACTATTATTATTTATAGTTATAATATAAGTTTATAAATATTATTACAAATTAAATACACGTTTAATAAATGAATTTAATATTTATATGCTATTGAATTTATAAATTTTAAAAAAAATTATTCATTCAAAATATAAAATATTTTTTTATTAATAAATATATTTACAGAGTATAAATTTAAACATTTGTTAGTAAATCACTTATTAAATTTGCAAAATCTAATAATTTTATATTTAAAAATAAAATTTAAATTTAATTTGATTTTTTTTAACTATAAAATGCATGAAATATTTTAATAAAAGTAAGTATTTTTATCCAATTACAAGTAATTAATGAATATAATGTTTATTTATATTTAAAAATATTTAAAATATATATTTGTTTAATATTTAATATAATAATTATTTTTAATAAATTCAATAATTTAAATTTAAAATAAAAATAATTAAAAATATCAATCAACTAATTAGTTTCCATAATTTCAAAAATAAAAAAAATACTTTTGTCAAAAAATAATAATAAATCATTTTTCATGCATGATTCCATAGTATAAACAAATAAAAGAAAACTCATTATCTTTTTTTTTATTCCTTTCCTTTCTTAAAAACAAACCTTTAGGCAGAGGGGGAAAGGAATGGAATTCTTCTAAATGAGAATTTCTTGAATACTAATGGTATGCTTGAATGGGAGAATGAGAAGGAAAAGAATATAATTCTTTTTCTATAAGAGTTTCTTGAACACTAAAATTATGTTTGGGTGGTACAGTGAAAAACATACAAATGTAGGCTGAAAAATATACAAATGTAAGCACATGTTATCGCTAATAAGTAATGCAATAATAAGTTGAGTATCATTCCCACAAGAACTATTTATATCAAATTTAACTATCAATTTCAATTACTCTTATTGATATTTGAACGAAATAAAAACTAATTTTATTCAATAATTAAATTAACTATTAAATTGAAACAAAACAAAAAAGAAAGTTGTGATCAAATAAAAAGAATTTTATGATGTTTGATTTTACCTAAATCAATTCAAATTTAATTCATTATTCTCGTTAATTGGTATTAAGTACATGGTTAATAAATAATTATTGAATTTATTTATCGACCTTTTTTAAGGTAACAATTAAAATATCCGTAAATTATTAGTTTACTATATTACTATATGAATTCGAATAACAAGAAATTCATTAAACTTACATATTCTATTAACAAATTATATTAAGTATACAAGTATAACACTATTTTACATAGATTAAATAGTATTATTTCAAGATCAGAAATTGAATTAAATATACAACACCGAAAAATCTTAAGGTTGTAAGTGTTCCAAACCAATCCCTCAAATCATCAGGACAAAGGTGAAAAAGGAAAATTGAAGCTACTCAATGAAGTATAAACTTAATAGTAAGTATATGAAGCGTTCAACCTAGATGCAAACATTGATTGTACTCTTGATTTGCCCCTATCTCTAAACAAAAAACAAACAAGCGAACATGTATCTCAAATACACAGAGTTGTGAGCTAGTGCTTCACATGGTCAAACTATTGCACTCTGCACATAGCATCAACAAAAAATAAGCACCTCTTCAAAACCCCTAGAGCTTCTTTATTTTGTTGGTTTATTAAGAAGTAAGCATATTCACCTAAATTTCTTTGTGCAATCCAATGCTGTGATAATTTGCAACATAAGTCTCGAATTTTGGATTTCAAAGATTCAAAACAAGGACTATTGTCAGTTAAAGAGTCAATGCAGCAGCTCTAGAGAATCAAAGATCAAGTCAAAAGGTAAATGAAGAAGATAGTTAAGTCACTAGATAAATCAAAGCTTCCTAGCCAGGGTTCTTAGAGCATCACACACAGCTGCTAAATATTTTCATAAGATATGATTTCTATTGTGTTGAAAGAATATATTGTTTTACGGCTAGTTATCTTCTACTTACTAGAAAACAACCATAAGAAACATTAATTCATTAAAGTTTGTTACATCTTAGATCAAAATAAATTATAAGAGGTACTCACATACTGCATTTGTAATTACTATAGATAATAACGAAAAATTTTCTAAAATAACTACTTTTTAAATTCAATTTATTGAATAGCCATATTGAAATTTTTTTCATCTAACTAACCAAGTATAGCATTGTGGACGAAAATAAATCCCATATAGCCAAAGGTGCAAATGTGTGAAAGTGAGTTCTGAGTTTTGAGCGTGTTGAACTCTTCAACTTCATTGAGTTTTGTGTATATGAGGGGCATTTTTGTCCAAAATTAGTAATGCTTGCTAGTTTCATAAAAAATAAAGTAACACGATTATTTCAGTAAATTGAGTTAAAGAAATGGCCAGTTTGGAGAATTTCCCATTAATTGAAGATGATATGAAAAAAAGGATACAATTTATTGATTGAAAACTTGGTCATGATGTCATTTCTAATAAGTACATTATATTCGTATTTAAAAGAAAGCAAAATGCAGAGCCAGTACACAACAAAACAATAATAAAGTAAACAAAGAATTGTCAAATTACCAGTAACCAGTACCTTATTTGTATTTAGTAAAAACACTGAAGTCTGAGGAACTCCAACACTTAAATGTGGAATCAAAATCAATGGTGAGGTCAAGTCAAGAAGTCTCCGTCCATTCATTTTAAACAATAGTGACTGTTCTCTTCAGCCAATACATGCCCAAAGCATAATCTTAGAAAGCTGGAATCAAAATGAAGAATCTTAGTGCATGTGAAAATTGAAACACCCTGACTTCATCATCCACCAAGATCAAGAAAGAGTTAAGCCACTGAATAGAAGTGAAAGTTGCATCTTACCTAATAGACCTAGTTTAATATTTATACACCAAGGTTAACCTAGTAATTGGTAGGTACGATGTCCACACTGAACACTCCACTTACCATAGTAGTAAAGACAAACAGGTTATATTCTCAATCGTTGAACTTGTTTGTATCCCTTTACCTGTCAGATATATTTTCATAGAAATGTGCTGTTCCAAGCATAAAGACAGAAGCACATGAAAACCAGAGTAATGGCATGTCCCTTAATCTACAGAAGCTTGAAAGTGTGAAAATTCTTCTTCTTTGCACACTGCACAAAGCTATGTCCTGGATTCTTTCTTAAGCTTCTCTCTTCCATTAGTTTCCGTGTTTTCCATGCACTATCCCATGCACCAGCTGCGGAATATATGCTTGACAAAACAACATAGTTAACTGACTTCTCCGGTTCCATGTTGAAAAGATTCATGGCAGCTACTTCTCCAAGAGGCATATTACCATAGATACTAGATGCCCCAAGTATGGAACTCCAAAGAGATGCTGTAGGCTTGACATTCATCTCACATATCATATTATAAGCTGATTCTAATTGACCTCTGCGTGCAAACAGATCTACCAAGCAAGCAAAATGCTCAGCTCGTGGTAAGAGTTTGTATTTGCTAATCATATTATTGAATAATTCCCATCCTTCAGTAGTCAATCCAGTATGACTACAAGCAAATAGCAAGGATAGGAATGTAATATCATTTGGCACCAACCCTTCATGTTCCATTTTCTCATACAGAGCAATTGCTTTATGCCCATAGCCATGTTTCCCATATCCAGCGATCAAGGATGTCCATGAAATCACATTTTTCTCCCTCATCTCATCAAAAGCATGACTAGCATCTTCAATTTCTCCAGATTTGGCATACATATCTATGAGAGCATTGCCCACAGCTGTGTCATAGCTTGGTTGATATTTTAAAGCAAGAGCATGGATTTGTCTTCCCAAGCTCAGTGATGCCATATTGGCACATATGTTAAGCATAAAGCATAACATAACACCATCAATTCCCAATTTCTTTAGAATAATTTCTTTGAAGAGATCGAAAACCTCTCTACTATAGTTACCTTCCCGAGCAAATGCAGTGATCAATACAGTGCAAGATATTATATCTTTCTTTAGCATATGTTTGTATAAGTGATAACCACTTCTTATGCTTCCACATTTTGCATAAACATCAATTAGTGATCGAGTCAACATGTTGGCTGACGCCAAACCAAGTTTGATGCTCAAACCATGAATTTGGCTGACCTTCATAAGACCAATACCTCCAACTGAGGCTCTTAAAACACTCCCCAAGGTGAAGCAATCAGGGATCATCCCTACCAAAGTTAGCATAGAACCAGTGGCATAAAGAACAAATATATAAAGACATGCACAAAAATTTCAAGCATGCAACATGAAAGAGTTTTCTGTTAGAAAGGGAGGGGGGGAGGAGGACAAAAGGAGGAGGGAAAAAGATGTTATTATCCGATAAAGTTCAATACAAATTTTACTGACCCTGAAGAATGGCAGCTTTCTTTCCAAGAAGGAATAAGAGTCAGCGATAAAATGCTTCTGGGTAAATAACCTATGCTTGTGTAGTGAGTAGTGACAACTTATAAAAAAATATCATATTTGCAGTTTCAGTTTTAATTAGACTAGGGAAAAAAAACAAATGAAGAAGCAGATTTTTGATGTTTTCACTTCAAGTTTTGTCTCAGTAAGCTCAACTTGGAATGTTAAGCAATGATTTTGCACTTCTTGAATTTGATCATAATTAAATACAAGTGCACCAAATTTTCCTGTTTAAAGATTATAATCTGAGGTATTACTGATTCTAAGGTATGGAATTAAATTTTTTTGCACAAAATATGTAGCTCCTGAAACAAGCATAAGTGCTCTTCAAAACCCCATTGTCTTCGTAGAACTTTTTATTCTTTTAAACCAGTTATGAAAGTTGTTATTTTCTAGATTCGAGTATTAAGTTATAATTTAGATAGAGAGAAGAAAAGGAACAACTTATACTAGTGTATAAAGTTTTGTTTCAGTTATATAGGACCTACAAAAGTTCAACACCAAAAGGAGCATTACCTTCTCTCATCATTGATCGAAACAACCCAAACGAATCATCATTAAAACCTTGCATAGCAAATCCACCGATCATAGCATTCCAACAAACCGTGTCCTTTCCTTCCATTGTTTGAAACAAAAAGCACGCATCCTCAATCCTTCCACACTTCGCATGCAAGTCAAGCAACGCACTCTTCACAAACAAGTTCTCCATAAACCTTCCCTTCTCAACACACCCTTGTATCATCATCCCACCCTGCAGCCATCTCATCCCCGTACACGCCCTCAACGCACTACCGTACGTGAACTGATTAGCCCTAACACCAGCTCTACGCATTGCCAAAAACACCAACAAAGCATGCTCATGGTATGCATACTTGTTATACCCAGAAATCATTCCTGTCCACGTCACAACATTTCTTTCGGACACTCTATCAAACACTTTACGGGCTGACACTATGTCACCAACTTTCGCGTAAAGTATTATCAGTTTGGTGTTCAAATTCACATTAGATTCATACCCATTTGTTATAATGTGGGAATGAATCGAATGAGCTTCATTTTCAGCTTTTGTGTCGATGCAGCACTGTAGTAGTGGCATATACGTAGAAGGGCCTAGCTGGGTTTCTGGGCTTGAAACCATGAACTTTAGAGCTTGTTTTAGGTCTCCAGTTCGGCATTTTGCACGGCCAACGTTCATGGCGCATTTCTTTTTGCTATAGTTTATTAACTACAACGCGTGATTGACATCTGCCATGAACTTTTTCTTCGATCTATAAAGCCCTTTTAGGCCCGAGCACAACGCGAGAGCTAAGTATGCACAACCAGTGTAATTATCATTTTAAATTATAAAAATAAACAAAATACTATTTTTTTCAAAGTCATTTTTTAAAATAAAATATAATATTCTAATTTTTGATATTTTAAAGGTGCCAACACTTGTAAAATTATTTCACGAAAAATTGTATGTATGCTAAAAATAAAAATAATTAAAATTTTATATTAAGTTAAATAATTAAAATGATTAAAAGATTAATAATAGAGATTGGATGCAAATTATTTTACAAAATTAATTAATATAATTTAATTTTTTTAATCAAATTTCCAACAATCAACAAACATCTCCTTTAATTTTAAAAAATCTAATCATATCTCATCAGCTTTATTAGTTAATTAAGATTATGTATATATATAAACACACGCTAAATTAATTTCGGCAATAATTAAACTTTTAATATTAATAATTTATTGACAAATTTTGTTTTATAAAATTCGAACATTATAACAATTATAGAACTTTTAAAAAAATAATAATTTAAATAAAATAAAAAATAATTTTAAAAATCAATATGAACATGAGTTTGTAACTTTGCAAGTTGATTTAACCTATAAATTAATATTTTAAATTAAAAAAAACATATATTTTTAATAAAAGTAAAAAATTTTATTTTTTTTAAAATATCATTTTAATAGTACAAAATAATTAATATTTAGTTTTTCTTTTACAAATTTTTTTCTAATATTTGTTACAAATTGATTTCAGTTTACACATTAATATTTAAATAATTTTTTATTTTAAATTAATTCCAACGTATTTTCTTAACATTGTAAAATCATTAGTATTGGATTTTATTTCCAAATTAATTTGTAAAAATAACATAAGAATAGTAGTAATTTATTCATTTAAATTAGCGTACACTATACTCATTGTCATGGTACCGAGGATGTATCAATCTAATATGATAAAAAAAAATTATATAATCAAATTTGTCAATAGATTATTAAAAGTAAATAGGCTTAGTGGATCAACTCTTGCAAATGATGATTCAGATTTGACCCAAATTCAATTTTAATATTAAAATTAAAATGATGGTAAAAAATATAAATAAATATTTAACAAAAAAAAGGTAACAATAGAAAATAGGATAGTAAGAACTCACAGACGAATTATATTAAAATTTTTTTACTATATTTGGTCAAGTGCACTTAATTGTATTATAAGTTAATATATATTTAGTTTAACAATGTATTAGACTGCATTAATATTATTTAAATTTTTGAAACAATATCAATACTTAATCCATGATAAATAAAAAGGGAAGCATGTGTTTATATATTATATTATATTAAAAAATAAAAATTTATTATTTATTATCGTCCGTCATTTTGAATCATTAAATATATTTTTAAATTATTTTTTTAATAATTTATACAATGATATAATCATCACTATATTTTGATTAATTTTTTTATCATAAATTTAAAATTTAATTTTGAATTAATAAAAATTTAATTTTATATTTGTATATCGTACTATTGTGTAAAACAATTGATAAAAATTATAATGAGATTCATGGTAACTCGATGAATGAGAATGACTAGTGATGGACGGCGGTAGTAGAGATGATGTTATGGATTTATATTAATTTATTATAATTTATTTATAAAATAATAATTATACAAATTATTTGAATATAATTTTTATATATTTAGAGAGAGAGACCAATCAAAAACCTCTCATACAGCAAAAGAAGAAGGCTAGTTCTTCCAAAGGTGATGATCGAAAGAAGGAAGGCGAAAGAGGGGAGGAGAATGTAGTAAAAGTAAGCCAACAACACAGTAATAAAAGAAAAGCTTGGCGTGCTTCATTTGTAACGATCCCTATTGGGCTAGAGAACGCCCAAAATATAGGAAGCTTAATGCCTTAGTTGAGGATGAAGTGTTGAAAGTTGAAAAAAGGCATACCAAAGCTCAAGCCTTTACAACAACAATGTTGCAATATACTACGAATTGACGACTCTTATCGCGGTCTCATGCATACAATGGTGAGCATAAATGGGAAGGAGATTCGGGTGATACCAGACAACATTGCTATCAGCAATCTTCTTATAGCACAAAAGTGCAAAGACTGATTACAAGTTAAAGGAACTTTTTTGCAATTCGATCTATGAATTCTTTGAATATGGTTTTTTCGAATTCGACATTGGTTATGATAAGTCAATTGGCTTTTACTTCTCCGGTCTGTCTAATTGGCACACTAGACATGTCTCGACGTACATCCGTGAGTCTTATTCTATCTTTGGCTAGTAGTATAAATGCTCCAATAGCATCATCATTCATTCAACCCCTGAATGCCTAATCTATTAAGAGTCATGTGTCTCTCACAACAATATCTTTCTAAGGTCTTTACTACTAGAAACATAAAGTCCGTCACCATGTGCATAAAATAGATCATCCTTGAGGTGGTATCCATATCAACATACTGCCTCACTTTGTTAATGAAATTCGAAACCGTTAAAGTAAGGCTTGCCGCATAACCCTTGACTTCATCGTGACTAAGAACATTCACCACCTAATTTTGCCTTTCGTGGCTTGTGTATTTAGTTAAAATTAAACTCAACAATACCACCTTACTTGTTTAGTAGATAGCTTCTTCCATGACTTGAAATATATGTTAGCCACATTATTCATTATCTCGGTGAAAGGCATCCTAAAGAGGTAGGTGTCTTTATGGCATTAAAACAATGTACCATCACCGTCATTTGCTTCCCATGGGTAGTGTATTGTTGCACAGCATCCTTCAACTTTTGATTCTCAAAAATAATGGAATGCCCTTCTTAAACTTCATTTGGGACATAGAGTTCCAGTGGGTTATGTAAGGGATTTTCATTATTCCTAGCTTGTGTAGCAAACGTGATTTGTGTGAGCTAGAGCGGGTTTAGCAGCACACCAGTTGAATATACCCGAAAGATAGAAACCTCACCCCATTATACATGTAAATTTAGTCCTTTCATGCAGATTTGGTTAATAGTTGGCACTAACAAGCCAAAAGAGCACCTCTTGTAATTTGTAAAAAATTTAAAAAGGAAGTTAAGGGAATCTTTAATCGATAGGTAATGGGACAAAGTAAGAAAAACTGAAGGATGAAGTACTTGTGTTTCTATAGAAAAAGAAGCAACACAATAAATGATATTTAAGAGCGAGATGTCACTTTGTGACAATTTTAGTTAAGTCGCCCTTCTGACAAGGACATTAGGTTATTCTAGTGGATTGGGTAGTAAGACCCTTAATTATGGAACACAAAACTTGGGGTTATACCTCACGCCAAGCTAGTGGGTTGCATCGAAATAGCGCAAAAGTAATGCTCTCGATGGAGGCATGGATCAAATTAACCTCGTAAGACAAGTTAATGTCTTACGAACACAAAGTTGACAATCAAAATTGCCAATATACACCCAACAGACTTGTAGCAGAAAGGCGCAAATAATAAATGGTTGTAATTAGGGTGCACTGCGGGTGGCTAGTGTGACTGAAATCAAACACAGGCTATGAATTAGAGAACTTGAGACACTGGCGAGGGTGATTAGGAAGGCTCTACGTTAGCTGTATTTATTTTATTAGGAAAGTTATATTTGATTTTTATTTAAAATTTAAATAATAATAGATTAAATTTGTAGTAATAAAATTTTTTTAAAAAAATTAAATTAAACTACCATAAATTTTAATTTAAATTGTACTCTTTATATTTTGACATAAAAAAATTAATTAATTAAAGATGGCCACCTCCCTACCAAAATTTAATTACATGGTATTTATTGTTATTTAATTATTTTCTCTATCGGGACAACGGAAACAACGAAGGCCTCAGGTGATTACGTCACACACTTCGTAGCTTTCAACTGCACCCTCCCTTTCTCTCTTGGCAAACTGTCAAAATTCTCTGCTCTAAACTGAAACAAGAGGATTCTTGAATTTTAAAATCTTTCTTCTTAGGTAACATATTTCGGGCTTTTCTGTTATTCGTGTTCAATTTCTTTCCAATTGTTGTTTGCTTCACTTTAATAGTTGAACATTGATGGCTAAGGATTGAGTTCTTGTCCTATTACTCTGTTTTTTGGTTTTGTTTAATTTCTACAATTATATGTTGAATACAATTGAACTGTGCCATTATTGGGCTGATGAAGAAGGAGAAAGAAATTTTGTTGTCGGGTGATAATTTGGCGAAGATAGATTATAATAAAATATAAGACTTTTTTTTTGGTTGGGGGTGATTTGAAGTGTTTTAGGTAGTCATCTCGATAGTTTTCAGCTTATTTTGATCAAATTAAACTTGGGATTTGGTGTCTTATTTAATTTATTAAATTCTACTCAACTTAATGAACTTTTTGATATTATTTATCTTATTCCTTTCATTTACAGTTTCAATCCTTGTGTCTGTCTGAGAATCTTTTGTTGGCTGTTTTATCATATTACTTTTCTTTTCTATGGACAGTCATTAAATTCACGCCCGTCCTCTTTTTTCACATTTTTTGCCATTTTGACCCATGTCGTGGTGCTTGGTTGGTATTGCCATCTTTTGTGATTTTTTTGGATAGAACAATGATTGTGCATTTGTTGCTTTATTGTAGTTGTAGAGGATAGAGCATGGTGTACAGCTCATGCCCATCTTATTTACTGTAAATAAGATGGGCATGAGCTGTTCTGTCTTCAATTTCTTAGGGTTTTTTTCTTTTTTAACAAAAAAGAAAGCCACTTATCCATTATGCCTTAAATTCCTCGTTAAAGCATTTCACTTTGTTCTTTAGAGTTTGATGCATTATTTTACTTTTATGAGCACCATAGAAAAAAATGCTTCTGTTTGGCCTAGCAATATCTGTTTCTAATTTTTGCAAGTTGAGTCGATATATTTCCTTTAAAGTTTTCTTTTGGAATTGACAGAAACATCCGTTTGTATTCTTCTGTGTTTTTTTTAACAAATTTCATTGTTTACATGGGGCCAGTACTGGCATGGGATTGCAGTAAATTTGACGTGGAAGCATATGATGAAGTCTTAAACTTGACCTATTCATCAGTGAACTGATTCCAATTTTCATTACCCCAAGGTTGGGGTGGTTTTTTCAGAGTGAATTAGTCGTTTGATAAGTATATTTTATTGATTTTGCAGAATTTGCTGTAGAACCCAATGGACTTATGACGAGCATAGTTACTTTATTTCCTGAGAATCTGTTCATTACCAATAAAAACATGCATAATATTTTTATCGACTGTATTAATGTTAAATTGACTTACTGAGGAAATCTGGTTTGGCATGGATCGATGGAATAGCTCTACTGTTGAATCCTGACACATTGAAGTTAATTGCTTAGCCTGAAAAATATTTTGGAGAATATAAGGGTTGTAAAGCTTTCAGATAGTAGTCTACTTATATACTGTTTTTAGATTGCAACAATTATCAATCTCTTAATTATCCTAGTTTTGTTAACCATTAATATGGGAACTCTGTTTATTTAAATATTTGTCAGATTCTTCTCTCATCAAGTATGATTTTCTAATCTAGGTAGTTAATTTCTTCATTTCTCTATTTGGTGAAGGCATTTTATTTGTCCATCTTCAAATGTAGAAAATTTTGCTTCAACATTTGTATTCATTCTGCATTTGTTTTTGTTGTTGCTTCTGACCTTTGTCTTAAAAAGAAAAATACTTTACGAACATTTTGTCTGCAGAATTGGAATGACAGATAATAATGGTAACGGCACTTTGACATCTGTTGATAGCTCAATTGGAAAGCTTCCTGATCATCTCCTGATAGAAATTTTTACCCGAGTCCCTGTCTCAGAGTGGACTCAAATATCTTGTGTTAAAAAGCAGTGGGCTAATCTGTTTCGAGGAGAATGCTTGTGGCAAGCTGCTCTCAACGGGACTTTTCCCTTGGCTTGCCAAGCTAAAAGATGGCCTGGGCCTATTCCTCGAGGGTTAAGCAGGAGGTAAAATCCAAACATATCTTCCTTCATGCCCTTTTGTTCCTTTCTCTTCTGCTTGGCCTGGCACATTGGCTTTCCTATGTTGAATGAAATTTGTGATGGTTTTCAAGAATGTGCACTCTGGATAAAGGTTACTACATCTGAAATGAAGTCTTCATAACTGAACAAACAGATAAAAGCGTACATACTACATTTTATTTTTGGCATTGAATACTCTACTTATGTCAAATTGGGTTTCAATATATGCATAAAAAAAATTAGTGTCTCTTTTCAGAAATAAATAATGTGGTCAGCTTAGTGATATTCTAAATGTTATATTCTGTTTTCAGGAGATACATAGCTTTACATGTTAGTAAACATATATTTTCCCTGGACGGTGAGATAGACGAGATTGTGGGTCATGCTTATCTGTTTTTGAAAGAGCAACTTGAACTCTCAAACATGCCACCTCCTTCAGGAGTGTTGCATGGAACAATTATTGGTACATTCTCCACTTCCTCTTTTGCCTTTCTCTTGTGTGCTGTTATTATATTTGTTTTTTGAGATTTTTATGCCAGGTACTTACACTATATAATTATTTTTGTCGGCACTCACTTTTGCCTGATAAATTTATGTCCTCACTTATGCTGCATGTTACTAGAACTATAGTAGAGTTAATTCGAGCCATGTACTTCCTAATTCAAGTTTGCTTCTTTTATATTTGAATCAAGCTTGAGCCAGATGCAACTTCAACATTGAGCTTAAAAAATGCTGAAGCTTGATTCATCAGATTTTTGAATGCGCTCAAGCTTGTTCATGGGAATATGAAAGAGGGGGGGAATAGGAAACAGAACAATATATTAATGTGCAAAAAAAAGTACAGGTGGACAAGATATCTACAGGAGAGGGGAAAACATATTTGCACAGAAAGCAAAAAACTCTCTGATTAGAAAATTGCAGCATTTGCCTTAAATAACTACATTTTTGTATCACTAATGCATATCTATAGCAATGTCATATGTTCACAAGTTTGTTGAGAATTCGAATATGCTCTTTAAATAATTATCCTGCCTGAACTTAAATATGGATTTGAGAACTTCTTACAAGTTTAACAATATAAGGTGATATATATGCCTATTCTTCACTAGAGGAAGATGGCACTTCCCTTCCTTTTCAGTAAAGAGCTAAGCTGGATGTTTATTGAGCCTGGTTCATTAAGTTAATCAAGCTTAAGCTTAGGTTTGAGCTTGCTGCTTGCTTAATGATCAAGCTCAAATGAGCATCTTAACAAGACAAAGTGAAGCTGTTTACACCCAGCTTGGCTTGTCTGATGATACTGTGTGTTTTTTTCTTGAGGCACATGCATCATGTAAACATTACGTGATTGTGCAGACATTTATTATCTTCTATTAGCTGTGTTTCCTGTTCAAGGATTTTCCTTGCTGGAATGTGCATATTCTCTGCTGATTGTTAATGGCCTTCTTGCACATGGGAGTAGGCAAGAGTATACTTAAATCAGAAATATGTTTTGGTGCCAATTTCAATGTGAAATTGAGTGTTCACAATTTATATATGGAACTGCTAAAATTGCAAATCATGATTTACTAGGATGTGTGTGACCTTTTGCTTTCATGTTATAATATTATTGTTGAGAAAATTTTTGTCCTGAAGAATTCCCTGAGCTCAAGCATTCTCAATACCACTGTGTCTTTGAGTTTTGGCAGATCAGTTTATTGCTTGTGGTAAGTCGAGAGACATAGCACATGAGCTTGCTTCACAAATCTGGTTGGCTGTTCTTGACAATTTGGAGGAAAATGAGCAAACATTTCTTCGTCCGTTCTCCGCCACGTCCTCCATATGTCACCCTGTTCTCGCCTTCCCTCTTTCTCTTTCTCTCTCTTCCTCTCTCTTCTTCTTCTTCTCTCTCTTCTTTTCCTTTTTTTCTTCTCTTCTCTTCTCTTCTCTATTCTTACTCTCTTCTCTTCTTCTCTTCTGTCTTCTTCTCTCTCTTTTCTTCTCTGTTCTTCTCCTTCTCTCTTTTTCCTCTTCTCCCTCCTCTCTTCCTTTCTTCTTCTTCCTCTGTTCTCATTCTTCTCTCTTGTTTCTCTCTCTTTTCTTTTCTCTTCTTCTTCTCTTTCTTTCTTCCTCTTCTTTTCTACTTCTCTCTTTCTTTCTCTTTCTTCCTCTCTTCTTTAGCTTTCTCTTCTTCTTCTCTCTCTTTTTTTTTTTTTTTTTTTTTTTTCTTCTCTTTTCCTTTTCTCTTCTTTTTTCTTCTTCTTCCCTTCTTCTCTTTCTTCTTCTTCTTTCTTCTCTTTTTCTCTTTTTTCTCATCTCTCCTTTTCTCCCTTTCTCTTTTCTCTTCTCTCTCTTCTCTTCTCTCTATCTTCTCTCTCTCTTCTCTCTCTTCTTCTCTTCTTCTTCTCTCTCTCTCTCTCTCTCTTTCTCTCTTCTCTCTCTCTTCTCTCTTCTCTTCTCCTTCTCTCTTCTCTCTCTCTCTCTTTCTCTCTCTTCTTTCTCTTCTCTTCTTCTTTCTTTTTCTTCTCTTCTTCTCTTCTTCTTTCTCTCTCTCTCTCTCTCTCTTCTCTTCTTCTTCTCTCTTCTCTCTCTCTCTCTTGCTTTTTCTTCTCTCTCTCTCTCTCTCTCTTCTCTTCTCTCTTCTCTTCTCTCTTCTCTCTCTTCTCTCTTCTCTTCTCTCTCTTCTCTCTCTCTTTCTTCTCTCTTCTCTCTTCTTCTCTTCTCTCTCTCTCTTCTTCTCTCTTTTCTCTATCTCTCTCTCTCTTCTCTTCTCTTCTTCTCTCTCTCTCTCTTCTCTCTTCATTCTTCTCTGTGCTCTTCTCTTCTTCTCTCTCTCTTCTTCTCTTCTTTCTCTCTCTTCTCTGTCTTCTCTCTCTCTCTTTCTCTTCTGCTCTCTCTCTCTCTTTCTTCTTCTCTTCTCTTCTCTTCTCTCTCTCTTCTCTCTCTTGCTCTCTCTCTTCTCTTCTCTCTCTCTCTCTTCTTCTCTTCTGCTCTTCTTCTTCTTCTGCTCTCTCTTCTTCTCTATCTCTCTCTTCTTCTTCTCTTCTCTCTTCTCTACTCTTCTACTCTCTCTCTTCTCTTCTTCTCTCTCTTCTCTCTCTCCTTTTCTTTCTCTCTCTCTTCTCTCTTCTCTCTTCTTCTCTCTCTCTTCTTTCTTGCTCTTCTCTTCTCTCTCTTTCTTCTTCTGCTCTCTCTTCTCTTCTCTCTTCTCTCTCTTCTCTCTCTCTTCTCTTCTCTCTTCCATTCACTTCATCTGTCTTCTCGTCTCTACGTTTGCTAGCTATCGTCATTCTAAAGCTATCCCTTATGCTCTCTACTTCTCTCTCCCTCTGTTCTCTACGTGGGCTGCTTCTCTTAATACGCTGTATCCTTCCTGTTCTCCTTGTGCTAGTCTCATATCTGCTTTAGCTCTCTTTGCTCTTGGTCTCTTTTTTCTCATCTTGATGCTTATTCTCTACTCTTCCTTCTGTTGCTGACTACTGTACTTTCTCTACTCTATCTCTCCTCTCTTCTTCTCTAGCTCTTCTTATCTATATTCCTCCCTACTGATATATCTGCTACTTCTTCTCTGATCTTCTTCTCTTGTAATTTGTTCTGATCTTTAATTTGCTTTCATTTCGAGCTTTCTGTTCTTCTCTCCTCTGTTTTCTTCTTATCTCCTTTCTTGTTTTTATCTCGTTCTCTCTCATCCTTGCTGTATTCTTATTCTTCAATATTCAATCTTACTATCTCTTCTGTGTCTTATCAGGTCTCTTCCCTCTAATCTTCTTATGCTGCTGCTCTTCTCTTGTCTCTTACCTTCTCTCTCGTTTCATTTCTATCGTCGTC
>BNST01002833.1:0-68044 GCA_019650275.1 Xylocarpus granatum
TATTAATAATTATAATAATTGATTAGAATATATTTATTACCATAATATTCATTAAATTTTTACATAAAATATATATATATATATATATATATGGCCATGGATGGAGGAGGAGTTAAATGTAAATTGCTAGTCTTTAGTACTTATATGAAAACAAATGAGACGTTTTTGATATGGGCCCAATTTTCCAGGCCCATTTATTATCTATAAAAAGATGGCCCATTAACCTAGGTTTTCTTTATAGAACAAAATAGCCCTTTTGTCTGTTTTTACTGAAAAAGGGCCCAATTTAAGCTTCGATTATTGGTTGTCCGAGACTTGTAATGGTGTATACATAACTTATAGTATGATATATGGAATGAAGATTTTGGTATTTAGAAAGAAAGACTTGTAATAATCTTTTTACAAGTTTTAGATTTCAAATTATGAATCATAGATATTATAAATTTTATTATATGACAAATAAATTAATATCTTTTTATATAACGAATGTTACATTAGAGTAATAAAATTATTTTTTATTAATAATTAAAAATTTTGATTAAATAACATATAAAGCGATGAATAGGTCAATATTTTCCATGCGACAAAAATCAAAATGAGTCAAATAACATTTAAAATATGAACAAAAATTGAAGGATTCAAAAAAATAAAATTGCATGTCTATTAATAGCTTAACTTTAAATTATATAATAACATAAAAAGTTTCAACAAGTGGTACAAGAATACTCAATCAAAATTGAGACAAAGAAACTCATTTCATTGCATAATACATTATCAATCCAAGGATCCAACAAGACAAGAGCTTTCTATAATCAATAATTTCTTGTGCTAGTTCTAGCACATCTAATTCCTTAGGACAAGTTAGAAAAGACTACTTTAATATAAATTAAAAACCCTTTCATACCCTAATAAAATAAAATTTGAATATTGTGCTTGTATTCTTATACTACCCTTGAACAAAAATAATTATTAAGTAATTAATTTATCAATTTATATCGTCGTCATAGCTATATTGTAAAATGTTATATGAAATAAAACACAACAAATTATATAATCGTATATTGTGCATGTAATATTACGAATTTGGTGTACTATTATATTGGGATAAAGGATATGTATAATGAATTAAAAATCTCTCTTAATATGAATTTTATTTATTAAAATTATATATATTTTTAATCTTTTAGTAAAAAATTAAGATCTATAATGAAATTCCATTAAAATAAATTTGAAGGATTGGTCTCTAAATGAGAAGCAGTTGGCACAAATTGTTTCTAAGATACCAACTATGGACCAACTAACAAAAGAAAATCAAAGGTAAAATCAATAGATTTGATGGATTATGAGCTATTCGATTGAAATTAATCAAGTGTTAATGAATTATTGACACACAAATTGTTTTTATTGCAAAGTGGTTGAAAATTGGCCCCTTGATTAATTATTTGCTCACTTATAGACAAACCTCAATGGTATCCATTTTGACACAATTATTATTAAGAAGATGATTATATATAGTTGGTTCAAGTTATAATTTGCATGGATTATCATGTTTCAAACCCTAATTTCATTAACATTCCACCAACAATCAAAGATTCTTTGTATGCATTAAAAGGGTTGGTTTAGGATTAAAGTATTTGTGATTTTTATAAAATATTATAAAATAAGTGAAAAAGTATTATAGAAAATTTTATAAATATATTAAGTATGATCTAATTAGTTTGTTTATTCATTCAATAATAACATAGATATAAATTTACAATTTGATGTGCATGGGATTTTACTATTGTCACAAATTTTATATCTCGCTTTTTTTGAATATTAATTTGACCGGAATTTCTCTGAACATTATCAAAAGGCTAAAGTCAAAATTTAAATTAAAATTAAAGCGTAAAATATATGACAATAATATATCAATATTATATCAATCAACATAATAAATTTTATGTAAAAATTTGAATATCTAATAAATTTTTATTCATCTTAATAATTATACATCTAGAGACTCTTGTTTGAAATTTCAAAGGGCAAATCTAGTTCTAATAATGTGTGTCAAATTTTCTTAGTAAATGCAACAAATAATATCAGCATGCAAAGCACATTATAAATGCTATGTATAAGGAAATAACAATTGCAAAGCATCATCCATGGAATCTTGAGGGCCATCCCAAGTATTATTTTAACCTCTTGATCCTTTTGTGTAGCTATTGAATAGTACTTTTTTAAAAAAAATAATTTTGGTGTGTTTAAAAATAAAAAAAATTAAAATAAAAACAAAGTATTTTAACAAATATTTTATAAAAAATTATTTTAAATTATTAAATAGATATTCATAAAATTTTTTTATCAATTATAATTTATCAATAAATAATTATACAAATAAAATTATGTCGGCAAAAATATTATTTTAACTAACAACGAAATCATACCAAAAGATCACCACACATCAACTACTTATTCTTGAATAAAGATTAAATTAAGCAAAGCAATATAATTAAACTGAAAATTTTCAAAGAACAAGTAGCTAACTAGATGATTGTTGTCACAAAATAATATGATCTTGGATGTATGCTCCAATGTCAAACCTTATTATTGTATCTAATATAATTGCCTTGTTAGAAAAATGTGAACATGCTAACTTGTAATGGCAAACATAAGTAATAATAACAAATTGACTTTTATGCCATGATTTCTTTTTTCTTCTTCTCTCTTTATGATTGGTTAGGATCCCAAATCTTATACATATAGAAACCCTAAAAATAATATTATTAAATCAAAATTAAGTCATTAATTTTAATTGTTGTTTAATTTTCAATCATTTGAGTTCCAATTGGTAGGTCACTGTTTTGACATATGAACGGATTAGAAAATGAAAGATTTCAAATAATTTTTTTTATTATTTTTAATGAGTAAAAATAAATACATTAATTGTGGCCCCAAAATTGGTGAACAAAGGAACCAATAAAAATTGAGTTTATTGGAATCATAAAAACAATCATTTTACTTCAACTCCAAAGGGGTAGATCTATAGAAAGCGACTTTCAAATATGAAATCAATTTAATTCATTTTGACTAAGTTTTTTTTGCCTTAAAATATTCAAAATTTTAAATAAATATTTATTTAAATTTTTATTATTAAAAATTTAATTTTAAATTAAGCATAATCTATTATATTATTATAATATAGCTCATTTGATCTTTTGTTTGAATTTTTTGAATATTTATTTTAATAATTATAATACGCGTTAAAATCAATTTATTGGTTAATTAGAATTATAATTTGTGTTAAATCTTGTTTAATATATATATATATATATATATATATACTATATATATATATAAAGATTCTAGAATATTTAAAAAGAAGGATTAACATTTATTCATAAATAAATATGATAATTTCCCTATGTAAATATTAAAAATGTTTATGACTGAATGCAATCTTTAGAAAAATTAAAAAGTTAAAGCATAATTGAACAATATCAGAAACTTAGCATGAAATTTATTGATGGATTTGAGTAGGATAGATGATTACTTAGCATGAAAACAATCATAATATTTATCATAATTAATAAACTAGGGTTAGGCGAAGCACTTTAACTCATATTTTGAGTACATCATATTTCAAATTCCAAATCCATAACAATTTACTAAAATTTTATATACAAACAATCACAACTCTAATAATTACATTATATATTGTCATATCGTATATTTATTCAAATTGATTTTATCATAGGTAAGAGTTTTATACGTATCGTTCATTCAATATTTTGACCGTAATAAAAAAAAACATATAAATTCATAATTTGAAAGAAAACATATTTCTAAATTAATACAACAATCTTTTTCTCTGTATTTAAAATTAATGTTAAGATCAAATACTCATATACAAGTTCATATCCGTATATATACTGTCAGATTAATACCAATTAAATGATAAAATTATATGTTACAAGTGAATGATTATGATATATTGATTATATATGTTAAATTTGATCCCGATCATTAAAAGTATATTAATTTAATTAATAGTTGAAAATTAGTGTAAAAAATATGTAAAACTAAAGATTTCTTGATATTATTTCTTAAATCAAATATTTTACTTATTTTAACATTATATACTCGATATTGTATGATTATAAATTTGTAATAAAATCTAATGATTACTTTTGAAATTAATTGATAAGAAATTATTGTTAATATTTTATTTATTTATTTCACAAAATCTCAACTTTCTTTCAACCAAAAATATGCTATAAATTTATTTCATCAAGAAATTAATGTGAAATCCCATGTGGGCAGATATTCCCACAAAGAAAGAAATTAATTCACTATAATTAGAGTAAAATGAAAAGATAAAAACAAGTTTGGCCTTTTTATTACATGATCTTTTATTATTATATTATTAGTATTTTTGCTTGATTTAAGCAAATCTACTTTTAAACGTTGGTCGGTTGTCTTGTTGATATCAAAAAATTTTCTTTAACTCTTTAGAGATTGACCGAATCAATTAATTTATTAATTATGAACGTCCAATATTATCACTGCAAGTGCAAAAAAAACAAAGACTAACGTACGAGATTTCAAATGGGTAATCTCATTTACCCATTTGCGTAGATACAGAGAGTATTCATATATAAGAATATATGACATTATTTCCAAATTCCCACGTAAGGTAGCAACAGCAATGGAGTCTGCAGACAAAACGATGATGGTGTAGTGGTATCTTCTCTCTCTCTCTCTGCGGGGGAAATGTGTGCATTTCAGTAATCTGTCAACTGCTTAGTTGTTCTATCTCGTGCTTATCAGAAGCTGGGCAAAGTTAGGTAGAAAGAAGATGATCACTCACACTCACTAGAATGACTGGACAAAATCCAAACCATTGCAGATATTATGCCTCTACATATATTACAATCAACAACGCAATAAATATAGTGAAATATTAAATTTAAGATAATTTTATCTAATTTTTATTATTTACTTTAACATAATGTGTTTGTGAAATTATTATATATACAAAATTTCTAAATTTATAATCATTTAATTTTTAAAATTATTTTTTTTTCTGCGAACACACATATATATATATTAAATTGCTTGTAATATTTTTTAAATTATCGCAGCAGAATTTTTCCCTTTTTAAATTTGAATAAAGTTAAAATACAAATGGTATGTCTAGAAAAATTGAAATTGCTCTCTTAGAAAGTGATTCAATGTCGGCCACTAAATATTGTATCCAAATTGATAAGTTTGTTACTTTGTAAAACATTAGTGTTTTGTTGGTGAAATGTCACATTCTTATACCAATTTTAGACATAGATTTATGGAGGTTTCCCCTTCCCCCACCAAGAAATTATAAATAAAAATGAGAAGTATAATATAAATTATACTAATATTCAACAACTCTATTATCAAAATATGTCGTATTATTATGATTGCGGATACAACATATAATTATTTAATTTTTAATATAATTATTAATTTTTTATTATATATTTTAAATCTTTTTGATTATCTTTCCCAATGTGTATATTACATTTGAAAAATATGAGAATTATATGTGACAAAAATGTAAATATTGTTTTTTAGCAAGACTCCATAATATTTAAAAAAAATTATTTCCGTAGCTTTGAAATTTGAATATAACTAAAGATACCGTTATAATATATATTAGGATAATGTATAGCAACATTAGGAGTTAAAATACAAATCAAATTAATTCTTTTAATTTATTAAAGTTAAAAAATTAATTTTTTAAATTATGGCATAAAAAATAACAAAATAATCATTTTAAAATAAAAGAGAATAATCTTTCTGTGTCATAAATTGTGTACAGTGGATATAAGCCAATATACTGTATTAATGATCAAATTAAAAAATCTCTTTGAGGATGATTTATGAAATTTGTAGTGAACTTGAAGTTTAATTGAGTAATCTAAAATCAGAAAGGTATTTTAGAATTTTTATGAAAATTATCGATTTTAAAGATAATTACGATTACAAGTATAATAATGTATTTAAATTGATTTAAATTATAAGTCTAATAAAGCAAGCCATTGATTATATATATATATATATTGTTTTTTTTAAAAAGTGTATATTGTAAATATATATATATATATATATATGCCCAAATGCATTTGAAGAAAGTGCAATGAAATATATCTTTAGATTTTATAAGAACAAAATAGTATTAAAATTAAATCTATTCTAATTTTAATATCTAATTAAATAAAAATATAAAAAATTATAAATTTATAAATTTTTAAATAAAATAACATAAATATGTAAAAAAAAATTTATTATAACAAAGATGACATAAAATTAAATTAAAAAATAAAATAAAATAAAAATATTTTTAAAATTTATATTCACAAATTCTATAAATTCTATTGTACCCATCTTTTTTTAAAAAAAAAGGTCAGGGGCTGCCGTGGCAAGAGGCTGAGCCAGCAAGCCATGCGGGCAAAATCAGAAGATGGGAAGCGTTTCATGTCTTGTAAAAAGTGTAACTTTGTATTATAATATTCAAAAATATTAATTAAAAAATTTCATTCTATCCCCAATTTCATTATAATCTCTATTTCCTCTGCTGCAAACAATCACTAATTTTTAAATTTTTACTATAATACATTTTTATAAATTAAAAACTATAGTGAAAAATAAAAAAATTATAACAAAAAATAAAATAAAATAAAAATATAAGTAAAGCAACTACTAACACACACATACATATAAATTATATTTTTAAATTTTTATTATTATTAATTTAAATATTTATTTATTTAAATTTTTATAAATATATTTTAAAATGTAATGATATATATATATGTACTACTGACAAATTATTATAAATTTTTAATTTTTGATTTTGACGTTTTTATTTATTTGATATAAATAAATAAACTATATTTTTATTTGTAAGAAAATATAAATGTAGGGATCTTGATGATATTAATATATGTATATGTATACGTATGGAGTCAGAGAAATCGAGAGAGAGAGGAGAGAGAGGGAGGGATGGGAAATGGGGTAATCATTCCATGGAAAATGGAAGAGGTGGAGAGAAAATTGATGAGCTTTGAAACTGGGCGTTTCAATACCAATTTAGCATGTTACGTGTTTTTTCCTCTTATTATTTATTTATTTGGATTGATTGATTGATTGATTAACAAATCCTCCTCATTTCGCCCACATACAAATAATTGCTTTAGGTCAGTGGCACAATTATTCCTAATATATATTATTGTATATTTTAAATATTTTTTAATTTTATTTTATATATTTTAATATTTTTATTTTCAAATTTGATAAAACAAATTTCAAATTTCACACCTTTCTATTTTGTCGAGAATCTACTCAATTTTGTTTAAAGTGTTTTTTAATAACATAGTTTAAGAATATATTTAAAATTAATAGTTGTAATTTAATTTATAAAACTAATTAATTAACTAATATAAATATGTGATAATGATAAATAATTAAAATAATTTTATATTTATTTTATTATGTAATAATTTTAATCATTTTTTTATTCAAGAGAAAATCTAAACCTACTATTCCAATCTCTTTGTTGGTAAAGGAGATGTTCTTTGTTCTAATTATTACTAAATAAATTAACTTGCAATGACAAAAATACCCTTGAATTAAATTTTAATTTTTAGAGAGAGAGAAAAACCCTAAAATGGGTTTCCTTTTAAAAACCAAACAAGACACAAACATGTAATGTAAGTTGATAAATACAGAAAAAAAAGTAATAAATAATAATTAAATAGAAAAAGAGAATGTAATTGAAAAATCTAAGTGGCATCATGGCCACCCATAAACAGAGACAAAATAAAATGATGAAGTTTGCCACCCCACGTTCCCCATCTTAGGGTTAGGGCCCGTATAACATAAATAATAACAACAATAAATAAATATTTTAAAATTTAAATAATAATAAATATCTGTAATTAAATATTAATAATATTGACCTAAATTTTAATAACCAAAGATGATCACTCGTAGTTTACACCCGTAGCTGACCTGTACGTAGTATTATGACATCATCTTCGCGTTAGCCCCACGCCAGCAACCCAACAAATAATAAACTCCAAATGTAAATAATTATAATAATAAAATAAAATAAAATAAATTTGTTTTTGTACCATAATTCTCTAATTTTAATTTTATGAAAACTAATTCTGCGTCTTCCGATCATTTTACTATTAGAAATGCAATTATTTGCTAATCTCATAATTTTTTTAATGTTTATTGATTGTCATATACGTATTTTAATATTTATTTATTAAATAATTATTTAAAATATTTTATTATAATTTTACGTCAATTATCCAAAAAAATTGGTTATTTGATGATGTTGTCATAAAAATTTTTTTAAAATATTTTTTCGCTTAATTAATTTTTTTATGCAAATATTAATTATATATATTTGTATGTATGGAATCTTATGAAACCTTCTTATTTGTCGAGGGAATAGCTAATATACATACACGTAATCATGCATCTTCCAAACAAAATTAAAACTATAATGCAAATTTTAAAATAGTTAATACAAAACTTGAAACAGTCTAAAATATAATTTAAAAATATAAAACAAAAAAAACTTAAAACGTATAAAGTAAAACTTAAAATGTATGACAAAAATATTTAAAACATGAAAGAAAAATTTTAAAAAATCAACGAACAATTTAAAATATTTGAATATATAATTACGTGTGAGCGTGCACATGATAGATAAATTCATTTATTAAACTTCTTTGTATTTGTTTACGAAAGAATTAGCAAACAATTCACCATAGTGCTTAAAAGTTTTATTAATTCACTAAGATTATGAGAAAATAATCATAATTCAAGATCTAAATTAATTATTAAGAATTACAAATAACCTAATAATTATTGCTTCTCAATCTTGCATGGAAAATAACTACATAATGATAAGTAGTTCCTAATCAGCCTTGTAATCAAACATTAGGTATTAATTATTGTTAAGTAGGATTTATGATTTTTAACCATGCATATCATACAATCATGCAATGCAATATTAATTTTATTTTTCTACCAGATGAAGGGTTAATTCATTTTTATCTTATAGTTTCTCATCTTGACTAAGTACAGCTTAACACACATAATTATTGGAAATATTATAGGTAACTTAAGTTATGGCTAGAATTATGTAATCAATATGATCATATCATAACAATTACTTTGGTCCACAAAATGACATATTATTATTTTTTTTCAAAAAGAAGAAAAGAAAAAGGAAGAAAGTTACAAGGTGTTATTATGTTTAATTGAAGAGATGATAACATTATTATAGGTTGGGTTGGAATTTGAGAAATGGTGGGTAGGTGTTTGTGGGGTTATTGTTGTCAATAAATAAATTAGTAAGTGAAAATGTTAGCAAGAGGGAAATGAAATGAAAAGTTGAGCAACTTTTTTTTCTGCTGCAAAAAGTCAGATAGGCCTCTCAGTGTATATAAAATCAATCATGATTGCATCTTCACCAGCCGATGCAGAAGAGAGATTTGCACCCTAGATTTATCATCATTGCTCTAATTTATAACAATAATATTTTAAATTGAAAAAAATCCTAAAATTTTTTAAAAACAAACCCTAATATATATATATATATATATATTTACTTAATATTTGATCAAATTGCACAGTTTTTCCATGCGATCTCTTGTGGCAAACAAATTTATGGCCACTCTTTGTCGTGTAATGTTGACCTTTGGTAGAATAGGAAAATTCCACTACGTCCACATGAAGACATGAATATTTTCTTTTCTAAGGTCAAAAATTGTAACCCGATTTCAGTTCTATGCGAGAACTCTTTTGTCTTTCATATACAAAATAGTTTAGAAATGAGAGAACTCCAAAAGTTTTAAGGTCTAGCCATGTGTTTTATACACAAATGAGAGAGCCAAAATGGGAAGTGGTTGTTGGGGATCATGTTTATACATAAATTTATATGGGTTTTTTGTTATTTTATATATCCTAGAAGTTTGAGGACAATTCTCCTTGTATTCGTTTAATCTAGACTCAAAAAACTACTTCTCTCTATCTGGCTGCCTTTCTTCTATATATGAAACTATATTTACTAGTTTTTGATCTTTCCTTCCACACATTTCAGGAGAGAAAACGAGAGTGAAAAGGAAAGAATTTGAGAGATGTCATCAACTACACAAGCTATGCTAAACCAAAACCTGTTTGATCAAGAGCACGAGATGCAAACACAAATGGGTTTTCTTCCTTTTCCTCCAAGTTTGAGTTTTCTCCCATTAGGAATCTGCAATAATCAATCTCTCAAATCTTTCACCATTAACAATATTCCTGCTTCTTCACTTGCAGCTCATGAACATTCTGATGTTCCTTCTACTATTAACCTCACTGAAACCCTACCGCTTTCTTCTGCTGGTAACCTAAAACAAAGAGATGTTATCACTTCAGATGCTGATTTGGGAGGGTCCCAGCTCCTTTCTTTGCAAAGATCAAGTGCAAATCTCTGGTATAAAGATCATACTTTACAAGAAAAAATCACCAATAATCATGCAAATGTTGTTATTCTTTTCCATGGAGCTCAGTTTTCTTGTTTTTTTTCTCTCTTTCCACCCATTTTTTCCCTCTTTCTTGGGCGGATGCGTATGCATACATGTTCCATGCAGATGATTTTATGCAATAATATTGAGTTTTTTTTAATGTTTTTTTAGGGCATGGGGGGAAATGAATGAGTCTTTGAGCAGTAAAAGAATGGCAGAAGATCATCATCTAGGTGTTACTGCTGTGAAAATGAAGAAGATAAAATCAAGAAGGAAGGTGAGGGAACCTAGATTTTGCTTCAAAACCATGAGTGAAATTGATGTGTTAGATGATGGATATAAGTGGAGGAAGTACGGCCAGAAAGTGGTGAAAAACACTCGGCATCCCAGGTTAGCATTATGGTTTTTTATTTTTCTTGCTTATATTTTGTATTTTTTGCTTTCGGGATTTTGAAAATTTCATGAAAAGTTCATATCCATACAATTTGATTTTCAGCCTGAGTTGTACCCCATACACATGCGCTGTCTTGTGTCTCTCTCTTATTATTATTGTTGGTATGATTACAGTTAGGCTTTACAGAGCTTAGTGAAAGAGATTTTGATGGGTAAATTTGTTTTGAATATTAATCATCAATGACACTAAATATCTATGTATATGTATATAATCTGAGGCAAAAAGGCAAAAAGAAGAAATAATAATTACCTTTAAAAGAAGAAATCACTATGTTATTATACAAATTTTGCAACAATTGATCAATTATAATGTAGTATAACAAGGAAACTAGAAGATCTCTCTAATCAAGGCAAAAGTTTAGACAGCGTACTTATTCCAGAATTCATGATCTAGGGTACAGATTTTGGGACTAATTATAATTAGTAAATACATAATCAAACAAAGAAAGTACTCTAATTATGGGCATAATTGGAAGATAACAGATATAAAGAGATTTGAAATTTAGAAGATTATTATATTCAGATGACAGGTATTTGACTCATTCAGTGATTTCAGGATTTCCTTTTCTGTTGGTTCTTCTTGCTGAGGTTATCATGCCATAGTCATCAATCATGATTTAAGACATTAATCAACATATATGTTATAGAAAGCATAATTAATTGGACTAAATGAAACCTTTTGCTTACAAATGTCAAGAAAATTTCTAACACTATGATTTCAGCAGCAGATCATTATTAAATCCCACATAATAATGAAGCCCAAACCTCTTTAATTTGCTTTGTAATCATTTGTGCTCTTGAAATTGTTGTTATCTGTAGACGTAGATGAAAACTTGCATAGTCAAAAACAATGTTCTCCATCTTATTACTGCAGATTGGCTTGAAATTTAGCTACAGTTTCGTTATGTTGACTTTGAAATATGTGTTTTGGTGTTGAATATTTTAGCATTTTATCATTCTCTCTTCTGAATAGCAAATTATTTTTATCTTTTTGGAGGTGTTTTTAGTCACTTCATTCATGGATCAATCTTCATTTCCATAGGAATATGGCCCTTTTGTCTTTTATGATAAATTCTAGCCATGCATGTTAACCAATGCACCATTTTTATTTTTTTTCAAATGAGCAATATTTGAACATTGCATGAAACATGTAAAGAAGTTTACCGGAGTTTCAACTTAAAATAGTTATCGTTTCTACGACTTAACAAGTGATATAATACTTATTTTGCATGCAGGAGCTACTATCGTTGTACGCAGGATAACTGTCGAGTAAAGAAACGCGTCGAGAGATTAGCAGAAGATCCAAGAATGGTGATCACAACCTACGAAGGAAGACATGTACATTCTCCATCGCACGATCAAGAAGATTCTTCGCAAGCTTCGTCTCATCTCAGTAATTTCTTCTGGTAGCTAAAACCTTGGAATTAATCTCTCTAATTAACAGCCAAAACAAACTATATTACATAAAACGTTTACCCTATTCTGTGTTCAATTAAGTTGTCTGCTATCTTCTGGAGCGGATACAATAGCCCACGACAGGGACGAGAATTATAGTGTTCTGCCCAGACTTGTTAGGCCTTTGGATGCATGCAAGCTCCTTATACATATATATATATGTACACATGAATGGCTGATGCTCATATAGTAATGAATAAGGCTAGCAAACAATTTGCTCTCTAGACTCTAGGGTTTGTAGGGCCTTCTGCTATTGTATTTTGTTTGATTAGGAGGATCTCTCTAGGCATTTTATGTTGTATTGCCGGCGTATCACGTTATTAGTATATCTTTTAAATAAAATTATGCTATGTGATATGATTTTATTTAATGGATATACAAATTCGGTGATGTGTTATTGAACTTTCTAGAATGAAATATGTGTAATGTCTAAATTGTAGTGTGTGATTGTTAAAATGGAAGTACTCTTCCATCTTTCTTTCTAAGCACACCCAATTTCCAAGTAATAGAATGTTGTGTTTTAAAACTTATCCGCCAATCGTTTGATCAAAGTCCCCAATCAAATTTAGTTTCATTTGGTACTTTATTTAAGGTATTTTCAAACTCATCCTTGGAAACTTAATGATAAATTGGGAAAAGAAGAAGGCAGATCGGGATGAACATAGGAAACCTTGGGAAGACTTTCATCCGCAAAGAACACTGAAATCTAGTATGTCAATATGTTATTGGGCTTTGGCCCATCTAGCACACATCAATTTTAATTTTCACTTTGCAGTTCCATCCGCAAAGAACATTGGGCCAAAATCTAGCATGTCCATATGCTATTGGGCTTTGGCCCATCTAGTACACATCAATTTTAATTTTCACTTTTGGATCTCTTACAAAAACTTAAGCGCAAATTAGAAACTATGATTCTATTTATGTTACCAACTTTGGCCCTCATTATTGCAACTTCAAAAAAAATTAAGCCGAAGGCTTTATTTTCTTTAAATCAAAAACAAATTAATAATTATTCAAATCAATCTAAACCGTCGATTTTATTTTGAGTTGGGATCCATTCAGTTCAAAAAGTGTTCATTCCTACATAACATGATTCTAATTATTGAGGTATGGGTGAATGATGCTCTCATTTCTTTTGTAATTATTAAATTTATTTGGATCATAAAATAATTATATTTTATTTATTTTATTTTTTAAAAATTACTTCTTGTAATTTATGACTATTAATAAATTTTTTTTTATGAATTTCACTAAAAATATTTTTTTTAAAAAGAGAAGAAGAAGTAGAAGAAGAATGCAATTGAAAGCTTGTTCAAAGTAGTGATGCTCTTAAACATTTTATGAAATGTTCGCCATTCCATTCTTGTTAACAGTTTCTTTTCATTGTGGGAAGAAGAAGACATCATAAATGTTGATTATTGTCCACATGCAATCATACCACAATCTGCATACAACTGTCTTTTGCATGCCTGTAAAACTGTCTCATTTCATAATAATCATAGAGCATTATTATTATTCAAAAATTTTATTTGATTAGATCATCTGATCTCCATCTTTCTGTCCCACAGATGGTATCAATACAGGTCAAGTGAAAGAGACTGTGTGTGTGTGTCTATCACACAGAGTGTTCAGTAATATTGCAACAAGTCTATTCTTGTACTATTTAGTATTGTCATTTGAGTAAGGTTTAGTTTTAAATACCCATTTATATTGACTCTTATACAACCTTCGTATAATTCATTGAGTTTTCATATTTTGTTTTACTCTATATATTTCAATTCATTTTTTTTATGATATCAATGCGTTTAGTAGAATTAATATTTTAATAATTTATAAAAATGAAATTACATTTTCGTTAATTTTTAAGTCGAATTCCAACTCTTTTAGATATGCTATAAAATCATGAGAAGTAGTAAAAATTCTTTTTACCTTTGAGATCTCTTTAATATTATTTCATGTGATTCATCTACTATAAGTCCATCAACAATGTCATCGTTGTGAGTAGTTTGATCAATCATGTTCCTGCCTATTATTTAACTGTTCAACAATTGGAAGAAAAACAACTTTTGGAGCAACTAAAGGTAGAGCAACTTGCACCTTAACTTCTTTAATTACTACATTTCGTGATTATTGACTGTTGTTAACAATATCATCGTTAATGAACTTAGTATTTTCAATTTTAATAATATTTGTATCATGACTAGGATGATAAAATCTATACTCGTTTGATTTTTTTAGATAACCAAAGAAAAATCATTAATTATTCTTGAATATAGTTTTGTTTTTTTTTATGTATGCATTATAAATCCTTACTTTAGCTGGACAATCTCGTAGACGTAAACGCTCATATTGAATTTTCTATTGGTTTATAATTTAAAAGGAGTTTTGAGAATTGCTTCACTAAAAATCTTATTTAATAAACACATAATAGTTTTTAAGGCATGCATCCACAATGATAAGGGTAAAGATAAATTGCTTAACATACTCCTAAACACATCTAATAAGGTGTAATTATGCATTTCTACCGCACTATATTATTGTGGTGCACCTAGCATAGTGTATTAAGCATATAAGCTACATTTTTCAAGAAATTTAGCAAACAAGTTTGGGCCTTATTCAATCTCATTAGTTTTTTTATAATATTTACCAATTTTGTAAGAGCTAACAACTTTTATTTTATTTTTTATCCATTTGCTTCTCAATTTCGTTAATAAATACCTCAAAAATGTCTATTGATTAAGAATTCTTCGTGCAATAAATAGACATAGTCATATCTGTTAATGTGTATTATTTCAAAAAGCTATGTGCTTCTTCAGGCTCATTTTTGTGAATTTTGTTTGTTTTAATTTGTACAATCCTTCACAAAAAAATACTAGAACTAATAAAATAATTTTACTTAAATAAACTGAAACAACCAATCATAAATTTAAAAGAATATTTAGTTAAATCAAATTTTAAAAAAAAATAAATTATAAAATTAAAGGTATATAAAAAATTTTAAAATAAAACTTAATAATATCTAATATCTAAAATTAAATAATAAGTTCGAGTAATTTTAATTACATCTTTAATTCAATTCCCCATAAAAACAAATTTTTTATTTGAATTTATGGTCTGGATTTTAATGAATTCCTGCATTATATTTGAAACATGAATTGTACAATTAGAATCAATCCACAAGTATTATAAGGAACTTCAGCTAAATTTGATTCGAATTGTACTAAAACACTAGATTTACCTTTCTTTCTAAAAGTGTCTTAGTTTTTCACAAAGAATAACACTTATCTTTCTTATGTTCCTTCTTGTGATTTGGCCAAATGATTTATTCACCCTTAAATGGTCCATGCTTTCTTTTTATCCTCTTTAATTATTTACCAGATGAACGGAATGAGTTTCTTGATTCTTGAGTCTCATTTCTTCTTAAACGAGGCATACTATGAAGTCCATTTGCATTCAATTTATCTTTAATAAAATTATAATTCATTTAGAATGGACCATACACAAGTGGGAACGAGTTTATGATAAATTGTATAAGAAAATTCTCATCCACAGTCATTCCCAACGACTTAAGTCTCACTGCAACATCGGACATTTCAATAACATGGTCATGCATGCTACAAGAACTGTCATATTTCATGGTAGTTAAAGTAGTTATTAATGTCTCAACAAATGACTTATCAATAATTCTATAACGTGTTTCCACAAATTTCATAAATTTCTTAGCACTTTGAGTTTTGGAGAGAGTAAACATAATATTATTTGCTACACTCATTCCCATGAACATCAACCCAAGCATCATGGAAATTCTTTTTGTTATTACTACTAGCATCAGTAATAGCAACAGGTTTCAAATGTTTAAGTGACAAATCTAAATACAAAGCCTTGAGATAAAATTGGATTTGTTCACACCAATCAAAGAAATTAAAGTCAATTAAACGTTAGAACAAACAAAGCATGTGAATGAAGAAAAACTAAAGTAAATATTGCAAGAATTATATAATGCCCGTACATTAATGCTTCAAGTTATAAATTTAAATAAATACTATATAATTAAGATAAAATTAAGATAAACAATAAATGTATATCGATGTTCTCCTTTGGTTGGTACAAGAGAGATTCTAATAACATATCAATAATATAACAGCCATATATACTCTAATTAGATATACTTACTATATTTAGATATGCAAATACAACCAATAGAACATGTTTGTTACAACAATTATGTTCATTAATTATAGGAACAATTAATCAATCTCTGAGCAATTCTAAAATGTTTTATAATAACGAATTTTAATAAATTACACAATTAAAATTTTATGAACATTGTGATTTGGTCCCTTTGGTAACTAACAAATCAACCATAATATTCTACTTATAAATTTTATATAAACCTCGTAAGATTACATCCGTAGAACATTACACATAAATCTTTTATTATTATTATTAGACAATAACCTAATAGATTATTTATATGAATGCATGAATTATATTTTTAAAAAATATTTCAGTTTGATGTCCCTAATTCAAACTAAACCAAAATAATAATTTTTTTAATTTTATAAATTAAAAAAATAAATTTTTTTAAAAAATTATATGAATATAAATTTTAAAATAATTGAATCAATTTTTTTAAAAAATTTTTTGGACCAAGTCAATATCAAAAATCGAACCAAAATTTGTAAATTTTATTTTCTTCCCATCAAAATTAAACTAATAATTTTTCAAGTCCATCTAAATTATTAGTTCGATTCGATTTAGATGGGTGCAATTTACAAAATGCCCACCTTTATGTAATATAATTCTATTATTAAAACATCCGTGAACGATGAGTTCTCTAATTTTTTTTATAATTATTAAATTTATTTAAATTTTAAAATATTTAATTTTTTATGTTTATTTTTTAAAATTAGTTGTTACAATTTTCTATTCATAATAGACATCTTTTTATGAATTTCAAAAAGAAAAAAGGGGAAAAAGAATGCAATTGAAAGCTTGTTCAAGATAGTGATGCTTTGAAATTGCACTTCTTCAATGTCGTCTGAACCTGGAAAATGATTCCTTTGACCTACGACTGATTTTTTATTTTATTTTATTTTTTTGGTTATTCCTTTCTTGTTAATAGTTTCTTTCCGTTGGATGAAAGAAGAAGAAGAAGACATCATAAATATCCATTATTGTCTACATCCAATCATACCACAATCTACGTACAACTGACTTTTGCATGCCTGCAGAACCGTCGACTCCATGATAATCACAAAGCTTATTACCATTTCAGAAATTTACATGATTAGATCATCTGATCTTCATCTTTTTTGTGCCGCAGATGGTATCAATGCAGGTCGAATAAAAGAGTATTTATATATAAACATAAGAGGAAGTCTTAGGCAAACACTCACGCCTTAACTATTTAATTAATAAAGATAAAAAAAATCATAAATTAATAAAAATTAATTAAAAAAATTTCACATAAAAATAGAAAAAAATTAAAAATAATTTTGTTTACAAATTAAATTATTTTATAACATCAGTATAAATTTATTATATCTAAGACTTTTTTTCATATATAAAATAAAATAGTAGTGCAATTTTTTAAAAATTTTTAAAATTTATGATATTATAAATAAATTATTAAAGTTTTTCGATCAATTTAATATAAAAAAGAACCAAATTTTAAAATTTTTAATAAGTTGTTTGTGTTTTCCTACCCGCTCGAGTCTTTTTATAAAAAAATTAGATAATTAGAAATTTTAATTTAATGTTAAAGTGTAGCCAAATTCAAGAACATTTACATATCTTATTTTTGAGAACCAAGAAGATGCCTTACAGAGAAAGATTTTCCCGAGAAAATTTGTATGGAAAAGTTGAGCCATAGTCATACAATAAGTACAAAATATTACCATCTTTGGGTTTCCAAACATCCCTATGCATGCATTATGAATGTTAATAATAAGTTTATACATTTGCGAAGCACTAAAACTCCTCAAAAGGCTAGCATAATTTAATTATTATCAAGGTTAATTTTATATTTATTTTAGGTTTAATTAATAATATTAATTAATTTTTTATTAATATTATATTTTATATATTTACGTAATCTTAATTTTTAATAAAATAATAATATTACACTTAAAAATTTTATATGTTATTGTAAAAATTATGCTTGAATTTAAATTTTAATTAATTTTTAATATTATACTTTATATAATATAAAAATTATTTTTCTAATTTAATTTTTAAAAATAATTTAATTAATCAACTAATTAAAACATAATCACGTGATACTACTAATCTCAACTTAATAGATTCTCTTTCTCTCTCTCTTCGCTGTACACATGCACTATTATTTTACTCACAAACTTTCTAGAACAAGAAGGCCCGCACGTGGTGCCTCATGACCCGCACGTTCAGACCCTGATTTGAAGGTCTTAAAAAAACTAATGATTTTAATCCATGAATCACGTGACCACTTACACCAAATGCTTACCGTGCAATTCGGTTAATCTCTGAGTACAAACAAATGCAAATTTTACAGCGCGTGACAATTCGGGACTCGGAAAAGGCGGAGCTTGACTAGCTTTGGAACACGTGGGGGTCACTTTTCAAAAACAATTAACTTAAGTTCAAAACATTGACAAACAATTAAATATTCGGCGGGTTAATCGAGCGTGTGAATTAAATAATAAATAGTAAATGACGGAATGGGAGCCGTCGCTTTTGTTTCTTTGTCGCTTCGTCGTCTTTATCCAGAGGACATGGGACCTGGGTCCGACATGCCTGGGTAAGCGCACGTGGTTAGATAGTGCCAGCGACTAAACTTCCAGCTTAGGTTAATTTTTTTGCGTGGGCCCACTTGGTTTTCCATACAATGCCGGGACGTTGTCTGCTGCCCGAGGCTATCCGGTCGGATTGGCACGTGTAGAATGGGCATCTGTATCTGGCACATGGGAGGGGTGACGTTCGAAACGGTGAAACGAAGAGTTTTGTGGTCCTAAATTTATGAACAAGAGGTTGCTATAATTGTAGTTTGCTATTTGGCATCATTTGCCACGTGTTTTTTTGGGTAAAATAAAATAATATTTTCGATATTTTACAATAAAATTACTTTAAAAATATCGTAATCTAAATCTTACATTCAATGTAAATTAATTTAATAATTCTTTCTGTTTATAAAAAGATAGACCCCGCTGTTAAATCAACTGGTTTTGAGATGATGACGTGGCGTTTTCTTAAGAGAGAAGAGGGCGGGGCCCAACTTGCTACATCTCTCCGCATGCAAGAAGGCGATGCTTTAGGATAATGTTGATGGAGAGTAGGTGGGATCCACTGCGACCCACTACAGTACAATTGACAGCTAATGGCCGTCCACGTGCAATAAGAAGGGCGTGATAAGGAATTATGATGCGATATTTTGCACGTCCTTGAAAAACCATATAAGATTTCTACAAAACTAAAATGAAAAACCAAGTTGCGAAGGCATTTTATTTAACTTTGAGCAAATTTTAAATTTTTTGAAAGTTAACACGTGAAAGTTATCGAATCCTTCTCAGTCAAGAATAATTCGAGATATTCTTATTAATTTAATTTATAATTCTTTTAAAAAAATAAAATTATTTTTTTAAAAAATCTCGTATATAAAATTTTTAATTTAAAATTTAAACATATTTAATTTAAATAAATAAAAAATTTTTGTAATACAAATATTATCAAATCATTCTCTGTTACACTATTTTATTTATTTTTTAAAAAACCTCTTATCAAAATTTATACTTATTATAAACAATTATAATTGTTAAAAAGAAATTAAATAATTTTTAGAATTTATTTAATTAAAAAAAGAAAAAGGGAAGAAGATTGATTAGGTGGGTCTATACAAACTCATGCGTGGGATTAGTATGATGCACGTCATTGTCGCGTAAAACCACAATCCTACGATCAGTGCATAGCAATCGAAGGTAAACTAAATTCCAGAGCTGTATTAAGGGATCACACGGTGTGGAACGAACTACAAGCGACAGAAGTATGACACGGAAGCTGACTTTATATGGGAACGCGTCCGACAAACCAGGTTGCCATTGGCCCACGTGTCAGTTCGCGTGATTTGGTGAAAGTTATGGTTGGGATAGTTTTAACTTACTTCCGGGACCCACTTGATAACCACTTAATCGCCTATCTTCGCTGTATTATTTGTCACCTCAACTTTTTTTCTTCTTGATGTGTTTATACAAATTTAGAAATATAATAATAATATTATAAATAAAATAATTATGATAATATTAATATTAAAAATCCCACTATTTGCATATTACACTTCAATTAATTAAATTATTTGTAATTTTTGATGAAATTATAAAATTATTTCACATAATATTTAACAAATATATCGATATTTATGATATTTTGAGTATTTAACAAATATTTTCTAGATAATTTAATTAATGCCCTATCAATTTTTATCAAGTTTAACAATTTTAACACATTTTCAAATGATAATAAAATAAAATAAATTAATTTAATAAATATTAAAACAATCAAAATGACATTTTCTCTAATTCATTTCTCATTTTTAGCCATCTAGTGGAAGATAATTTTAATCAATTGTTGTTTTGAAAACTGTTTAAAACATATTTTTAGATAAAAAAATTTATAGTTTATAAATTATAAATAAAATAAAAATTATTACAATAATAATTTCTAAAATATTTAAAAGAATAAATCATTCTCGTATTTATACGTCTCTTTTTATAATTTTTTTTTATAATTTAGAATATTACAAATTCTAAAAAAATGCACCCTTCAATGTTAAGATTTAACATAGTTAATACAAATATAGTAACTAAATATCAAAAAGAGCAATACGATCGGCATGTTTAAGTCCTCAAATTTTTGTATCACTTTGAGAGTTTAGCTTTTCGACAAATTTATTAGCAAAATAAATTACGTCAAATTTGAAAGAATTACTCAATATTTTTTAAATAATTAATTGTTAGAAATAGATCAATCATAAATAAACTTTACCCCACAAATACAAAAACATTAAAAACAACCAAACAATTGTTGATTGCTCGATATCTTTTTTATTGACACCTAAAAGAGAGTACACTTGTAGGAGAGAAATGAAGAAGGTGAAACCTGTAACTACAAATGCAAAATCCCAATTCCCATTTCAGAATTTCATTTGATGATTTGATGAAAAAGAATTTTTATTTTTATTTTTAAAAAAAGAGTATAAAAATAGAGCATTTTTTGGACACAAGCTTCAGAAATGGAACAAAAGCAGAGAGATATCAGAAAAACAAGAGAATAGAAACAAAATCAAGCAGAAGAAAGTGCCAAGAGAAACTCCCCCACTTGGTCGCCATCACTGAGGTCTTTCAAACTCTTCTCTGAAAATTGAAGTCTTTCAAACTTACTATATCTATCATACAACGATAGAACACCTCATGGATGTTTCTATTCTACTACCGTTGTGGATTAAAAAATACCACACCTCAATTGAAAGATAATTTGGGCCAAAAGTTTCTTCTTAATAAAAGAAAAACCGATTAGAAGCAAGATTAGCAAAATCAAACTGGGAATTGTAGATTTATACATTTATAACAAAGTTTTTTTTACGTATAAATAACAAGAATTTTCAATAGGGATACAAGATGCATACATTACATGGTAGAGATACAAAGGCAAAGGCTAGTTTTAATTTTGCCCACTTTGTTTTTTTAAAGTGGCAAGAAGAGGGAAAATTTTGTGGAGCTGAAATCCACACCACCTTGATTTTCTTCTTTTTTTTTCCAAAGAATTAATGTCTGAAAATTTTGATCTTTAAGGGTATTTCGTTTCCTTCTTGGGCTTGCATAGTTATGGACCTTCTTGTATGCTCATCTGCGCCATTTCAACTACACCGAAACCTCCATCATCAGTGGCAATGGTAGACTGAGAGTCGAGTCCGGAACCCGCTTGTATTTCTTTAAACATTGCCATAACCTGAATCATCGTCGGTCTCCTCCATGGTCGATCATCGAGGCAAGCACATGCCAGGCGTAAGTGTTGCAGAAGCTCTACCTCCAGGCTTGGATCTTCTTTCATGAGCTCTGGATCAAACACATCGCTTAATTTCAGCTTGGCGTGCTGCTTTACCCAACCAACTAAGTTATTGTCACCAAAATCTGCTGAATCTGTTGGTCTTTTTCCTGTCAGCAGCTCGAGCAATACTACACCATAGCTGTAAACGTCGCCTTTCGTTGAACATCTGAAGCTTTGGTAGTACTCGGGAGGGACGTAGCCGGGTGTGCCTGCTAGTGTGCTGACGCTCAAATGTGTGTCCATTGCGCTCATTAGTCTTGCCATTCCAAAATCCGAGACTCTTGCTTCCAAGTTTTCATCTAGCAGGACATTGCTTGATTTCAGGTCCCGGTGAATAATGTGAGGCTTGCAGCTGAGATGAAGGAAAGCTAGTCCTCTTGCTGCCCCGATTGCAATCTTCCTCCTGACCGCCCAGTTCAGCTTGATCCCAGCTTTCTTTCTGTCGTGCAATACATCTTCTAAGCTTCCATATCTCATGTACTCGTAAACCAAGAGCCTTTCTTCTCCTACCTTGCAATATCCCAAGAGGGGTACGAGGTTTCGGTGCTTAATTTTCCCGATGGTTTCCATTTCAGCTGTGAATTCTCGATCACCTTGTCCGCTGATGTGTATTAGCTTCTTAATGGCTACAATGCTTCCATCTTTTAGTTGAGCTTTGTATACATCACCGAAACCACCGGAGCCTATAAGGCTGTCGTTGTGGAAGCCATTCGTGGCTTCGAGAAGATCTGCAAAGGCAAGCTTACGAAGAGGCTTCTCAAATGTGGCAAGATTGATACTCAATGCTTCTCGTGCTCCGGTTATCTTCCAGCTGGTATTAGCAGTGCCCGAATGGGAACGACTCTCGAGGTAAACCTCAAGAGCTGAATCCTTCTTCTGCCTTCTTTTCCTTGTCTCCATGGCAACTATGACCAAACTAACAATGCAGAACAGAGAGAACAGCAATCCCATGGCAATGCTCCCCGCTAGAGAAGTTGATCTCGTATGAGATTTCTGATGTCGAGAATTTGCATTGGCCCCCGAATCTCCTCCACATGCAGGAAGCGGTAAGCCACAAAGGCCAGAATTGTTCATGAACTTGGAAGGTGGAAAAGTTTCAAGCTGACCCATTTCAGGAATAGCACCGGTGAGATGATTATTCGACAGATCAATCTCCGAAAGCAAGGTAACAGCACTCAAAGACGATGGAATTGTCCCTTCAAGGCTATTGCTAGAGAGGTCAAGAATATTAAGACCCCTCAAATCTCCCACTTCTAATGGAATAGTACCAGAGAGATTGTTATGGCCCAAATTCAAGACGTAAAGATACGACATACTGCCAATCTCCTTCGGTATACTTCCCGACAACATGTTGTACGAAACATCAAGAAACATCATCGATCCCTTATTGTTAAATGTAGGCTGAGTGTGACCTCCATAGACTCTAGTAAAGTTGCAGGGGTTCCTGGTGGAAATTCTGTTCAACTGCTCAGGTCTAATTCCTGCAAATTCAAGCAAGTTTCCAGCTCCATGACATTCTTTACTACCATCATTCTTGATATACACATACCTCTTCCCTGTGATGAAGTTTGCAGCAATTTTTCCGGATTGCTTGAACAGTGCTGGAGGGATGGATCCGTTAAAGTAATTGGTATTAAGATCCAACCATATCAAGCTTCGACAATCTCCAAGCTCCGGAGGGATTCTACCATAGAAAGTGTTGTTGCTGAGTTTGAGAATGGCAAGGTTCGAAAGCTGGCCAATCCAAGCGGGAATTTCACCACCCAAATGGTTATTCGATAACGAGATCCAATTCAAACTGGTGCAGTTGCTTAAAGTAAAAGGCAACGTTCCCGTGAACTCGTTGAAGTCAAGAATCAGAGTTTCCAGTGTTGGAATGTTACCAAGCTCTGGTGGAATCTCTCCATGGAGTTGATTTAACCAAAGCTTCATATCCTGAAGCTTGGAAAGAGAACCCAAGCTGGAAGGAATAGATCCAGCAAGATAATTGAAGCTTAAATGGAGTGAAACTAGCTCAGAACAGTTGCTGAGAGTTGAAGGAATAAAACCTGTAAAAAGATTGTTTTGAAGAAACAGATTTTTCAAGCTGTTTCTACGGCCTTGGCACAAATTGGAAGGGATTGGACCAGATAGATTATTTGCACTCAGATCTAAAGTTTCAACAGCGGAAAGATTTGACAAAGCAGGCAAAAATCCGGTGAAATCATTAAAAGACAAAACCAGTTCCTTCAAGCTGCTCATTGCTGTAAATATTTCCATGGGCAATTCACCAGAGAATTTGTTGGTGGATATATCAAAAGATTCCAACGAAGTGCAAGAACTGAAGCTAACTGGAACTGTACCAGTAAGATTATTTGAGGAAAGATCAAGCTTGACAAGACTTGGACATGAATCAGCAAGATGCAGAGGAATCTCTCCTTGAAAATTATTGTCTGCCAGGAGAAGATACTGCAAATTTGAAGCTGACAGCAAAGGAATTGGCCCTGAAAACTGGTTGCTGGAAAGATTCAAGAAAGTTAACTGCTCACAAGCTGAAATTGCACGTCCAATATCACCAGTAAACTTGTTAGCAGAGATATCAAGATGTTCCAGAGCTAAGCAATTCCCTAATGAAGGAACATCCATGGAGATGTTGTTTGAAGAAACATCCAAGAACTGCAAATTCTTGCACTTTGAAACATTTATATCTCCTGTAACTGTATTGCCCTTCAAAGCCAACTGCTTCATCTCATCGCAACCATTGTAAAAAATCCAAGGAACAACACTTGGCCCTGAAATCTTATTGAAAGAAAGATCAAGAACTTCCAAACTGAGCTTCAACCCACCTGATTCTCTCTCTGAAAAATCAAGTAAATTACTTGAAAGGTTGAGATATTTCAAGCTTGAGCAAGAACCAGGTAGGAAATATCAGACAAATGACCAGACAGACTGTTCATAGACAGATCTAAAGAGCTCAGAAACGAGCTGCACTTAGATCCAGCAGGGAAAGAAATGGTGCCAGAAAGATTAGTAAGTTTCAAAGAGAGAGTTTCAAGGTTGTCTAGAGTCAAAAGATGAGATGAAATAAGTATAAAATTTATGCTCAAAGTTTTCAAACTGAGGTCTATAGCAGAAACTGAAGCTCCTTTGCATGAAACACCAGTAAATCCACATGGGTCCTGGTTCGGCAACCAGTTTTGAAGCACGGAAGGATTTGGTAATGTAGACTTGAAGCTTACAAGCTGCTGAATTTCTTCGTACTGTGAAGCTTGAAGAGAAAGTGAAGTAAAGGAGAAAAGGAGAAAGAAAAGAGAGAATGAGTAAGAGCTGGCCTTCATCTCTTGAGGGTATTTTATAAACTGAAGCATTTAAGGTACTAGTTCTGCCATTAGAGAATTTTGAAGCTCTGGTTTTTTAGCTCAAAAAAATGAAATTTGTTGTTTACAGAGAAGAAGAAGAAGTGGGTCTCGAGAGTCAAAGGACGATATGAGAAAGTTAAGAAGGGTATTTATCAAGACGAGAGAAGGCGGACACAGCCGTTGCACATGCCATGGGACCTGTCTCTTTTCTTATGAGTCTCAGCTTCTCCTCCCATCTATCAATTCAATTTATTTCCTAATAATTAAAAAGAACTGATTATTAAATCAGTACTTATACTTCATAAAAATAACAAACTTGGTTTGCAAATTTATCACCTATCTCAAATCCATCCTCAGCAAATATATTCTAAATTTGTCGAAGCACGAAAGGGTCTAATCTTCCGGGAACAAACCAGACATTTCCTCTCAAGATTGACATTTCCAAATAGCATAGATGAAAAGTGTAACACAGATGACAAGATGACGGACCTATTGGTTAGTTTTGAAAAATACAAGGACCGATATGATAGAACAATTTGCCTGCTACACTCAATTTGATTAACCAAAAAATAAAATAAAATAATAATGAATGGAATCAGATTCTTTTATTATAAAAACAATGGCTGCTTCTTCTATTTTTAATAATGAACTTTTTATTGCCATTATTTTATCTCTCTAGAACTGTCCCTTTGTCCCTCTAGCTTTCCGAGCGTACGTGTGATAAGATCCATAGCTGTCAATTAATTAATTAAATGGGTTTTTCTTGTTCACGAGGATTAATCTACTTATTTTTGTCTTTTAATACCCTGCAACATGATTACAAGGGTAGGGAAGGTTTTGGTGTAATATTTAATATAAAATTAAAAATATATATATTTAAAATAATATTTAATATTTTTATAAAATATATAAATATATATTTTTAAAAAAATATGTGTGTTAAATAATTGATATGATGGTAATATTTAATTAATAAAATAAAAAAATTTGTTAATAAAATAAATTTTAAAAAATGTTATAAACTTTTATTATTATATTAATTAAATTGTGTATTTTTAAAATTTTTTATTTTATTAATTAATTAAATATTGATATGGTAAATATTAAACATTAAAATGGATGTCCTTCCTATTCAGTCAAAGTCATCATACAATGAAATGACAATACATTCCTTGCACTGTCATTGGCGCTCGTGTATCAAGAAGACTGCCCAAGCATTGATCTTGAATATAATTGTTACCTCACTCCATCCCACTCTCGCTACAGGAGCGTGCTACCCACTTCCAAAACAACAATGGACCACAACGTTCGGTAAGTGACAAAACAAAATTCATTTGAAACTTTTATCTTTTTGACACGAACCTGAACACTCATTTTATAGTTAAATAATAGTTCGCGAAATACACGCGCCGTAACCAGATTCTCGTTGGTGAAAATTGTTTTATTAGTGTACTTGCAGATGGAACTGTTACGACAGGGTCCTTTTTCTGTCTTTCCTAAAACTCACCGTTGATTAGATCTGAACGGTCGAGATTTGACTGTTGGAGTTTAAAGACCGGGGAAGTAACGAGCTTTTGTCGTCTACGTATCTAACAGTAAATCTAGTACTTTTACGCGAAGTTACATCTTCGCCCTTCGCGGCCAAAACTTTGTATTATAATTTGAGGGCATTTCGGTCAATTAGTTCAGTCCAGGATATTTTAACTGTAGCGGGAGGGAGCGAAACACGAGTCTCCAGTTTCTGTTAAAGTGGGGTCAGGTTTGAAAGTCAAGAGGCGTTTGTCGTCGTTTTTTGAGTAGGGAAATTTTAAGGAATCAGCTATCTGAGTTGTCACCGTGCTCCGTTTGCCTAGTTTTTTTTCTCGGTTCGGTGCATAAATGTTTGGCACAATGCTGACGTGGAAATAGTTTAAATGAGCCCTTGTTGGGCCTCTCTTCAAGCCCAATTTCTTTGCAAGTATAATAACATATCATAAAACATAAGAAAGCAAGAAATAACTTGGAAACCATGAAGACAATGCAAATTGGATTGGGTAGGTTTAGTACACTCAATGAATGGTCCCAAAGTCATAATGAAAACGGAAAGGCTAATCTTCAATCAATATTTTTCTAGAAAAAAGGAATGTTTTTAATACAGTGGGCAAACTTGGAAGCTCATTCATGTGCTATTTTAATACGAAACCAATCAATCATTTTCATTGAAAATACGTATAAAGCTCTTCAATAGTTGTGAATTGAAGCTTTTATTGGGTGAATAGGTATAAGTGATTTTGAGAAACAAAAATCCCAAGAGAAAATAGTATCTTAAGTGTTTGTAATTTATGTTTTAATTATAATTTCAATATATTAAAGATTGTTCAATAGAAAAATAATTGCAAATAAATTTATTTTTTTATTAAAATATTTTCAATAATTTCTTTAAAAAATACTTATTTAATTTTTTACTCGTATAAATGTTAAAGAGCGGTTAAGTTTACATTTGTATGGCGTTAAAAAATAATTTAAATTTTAATATAATAGTTGTATCAATTAAATACTAGAAATTACATAAAATTATTTAAAAAATTATTTAAATCTTAATTTTAATTAAAAATTTAAAAATATATTATTATTATTATTATTATGCAGTTGTTTTTTATATGTTTTATTTCCAAATTTCCTTTTACAGTCAAATGATTCTGACCAAAAGAGAGAGTGTATAATTTGTTAAATAATAGAGTAATGGCCTGAGAAATTCTTGTTAGATTGCATGATGATCTGACTGTCCAATCTGTCACCATCCATCTGTCCCCCGGGTCCCATTTCTTTCCTATCATTCATTTCCCGCCCCCCTTGTGGGGTCTCTAATTTCTCTGGTCTGATGAGCTCTCTTCTCTTTCTTTCCCAATTTCTCGCCCAATTGTCTTCAAAAACATAATATATATACATCCCTGAGGTTTATAATTTCACAAATAAAAGTAAAAATTTTTATTTTTATCAAATGGGTCCCTGTCCTATTAAAATAGGCATGCTCTTACAATATGATGCTCCAAATGAAAGATAGAGGTTGGCAGGTTGGGCATACAATAATAAAAATAAAATGAACTCTAATCGTAAAGATAGTTAAGATTAAGATTTATAAAAATAATAAAAAATACTCTACATATAATCGTATAAATGATTTTGTTTCATGCGAATAAAAAAATAATAATCTAATAAAAATTTCAATACTGTTTAAATGAATTTAATGAGGAAATAGTTTTGAATCCATTCAAAGGCTTATTAAAATGATGATTGAAATATTTTTTTTATTGTTAAGTTATTATGTATGCATGCATTGTGATTGTTAAAGTCTAATATTATTAGGACAATTTGGTTATTTTAACAAAGAGAGGGACTAATTTGATATAAATAAAATAAATAAAAACCTTTTGGCCTTTTTCTTGGAACCAAATGGGCACTGAAGTTTTTAGAGAAGAGAGGGAGAGAGAGAGAGATTACCAAGGAAAATGATGAATTGATGATCAAATCATGAGGGCAATGATGTGGGGGAATGGGACCCACAAAGCTGCGATCAACAATTGTCCATGTCCAGATGCTGACGTGGCGGGTGATAAGGGGGTGTTAGTATTTTGTGTTTGTATTTCTATTTTGTATTGTAATATGATTACTATTTGCAAATCGCAACTGACCAAAAAGATCAAGATCGTCGCCATTAATTTGTTTGACCAACTTGGTCACCGACGGCTTGAACCGGGCTGTGGCCGCAAAAATTAATTGAAAAATCTTTTATTTAGTAAAAATTATTTTAAAAATTTTTAAATCAATATTTTGGTTATATGTATTTTTTTAGTTAATTTTTTTAATTAAAATAATTTTAAAATAAATAAATAAATTATGAATTATAAATAATAAAAATTAAAATTAAAAATAATAGTAAAATATTTATGGTTTTTACTATTTGGTCGCTACCAATTATTTGTAGCTAAAGATAGGCATTGAACAAAATCCAAAACACAAATTGGGGGAAAAGAAAAATCACACGTGCGCAATCACGCGCATTACAATTATTGGGGGGCCCTTCTTTGAATGGTGGATGGGTCCCACTGTGTGGGTTATGTATTCATGCATGCATGTGCATACAAATATATTTGGTAGATTTTTTTTTGTTTTCTTTGTTTTTTTTTCAATTGAAATTTGATGTAATTATGGGCATTCTAATTTCCAATTTATCTTTTTTAATACAGAATAATTGTAATTTAAAAAAAATTATAAATTATAATCTTATAAAATAATTATATAACATATCTCGTTTAAATTATGATATTTTATTTATAAATCAAAAATATTAATATTATATTTAAACTCTCTCTCTCTCTCTCTCTCTCTCTCTTTTAAAGAATTTTAATATTATTGATTAAAAATTTGTTTAAATTATAGTGTCATTAAGTTGAGTAAAATTTGATTTAGACATTTACTCTTAATGAAAGAGGATTTTATTTAAATTAATTTTTATATTATATAAAATCATAAGTAACTTAATGTCAAAGAGAGGGAGAGAATCATGAGAAATGTATAATAAGAAGAGGATGATGATGATATTATCATTAAGTTAGTAATAGTAAGGTGGGAAATGTTGGGTTGGAGAGGAAAGAGGAAAAAGGGGAAGTGGAACATCATGCATCCCTTTTTAATCTTTCTGTGTAATCAAAATTGGGAAAGCACAAGCCCTGAATATTTTTATTTTAAAAAATAAAATAAAAGTAAAATAATGAGAAGGAAAATCCATGCCACGCGAGAGATGACTATGATTTGAGATGTTGGGACCCTTCCAATTATTTTGTTATCATCAATAGGTATAAGTGAGAGAGAGATTTTGATATGGTTTGTTGAAATATTGCAAAGTGAATTGGGCTTTGGGCCCATTAGAAGCCCATTGCTACTTGTGGCTCATATAAATTTAATGAGTCTGTCCTTGGAGAAATTTGGATGATCCTTGCTATAAAAAATATATATTTTTTATTTTCTATTATCACCTTGTTAGGGAAAAAAAAATTAGAACACTAATGACCATGCAATTGAAGTATTTTAAAAGACCAGTAAACTTGAATGTTATTCTTAAATTAAAAAAATTAATAAAAATTTTACTATTAAAATGAATTATAATTTAAATATGATATTTTAAGTCAAATTTTTTAATAATATATAAAAATTAAATGATTTTTTATCAACAAATTCAAATGTTAAATTTATTTTATCATAACAAATAACTTTCAATCAAGAAAAGAAAGAGTTTCAAGAATAAAAGACTATCTTGATCCACCCATGATCTAATTAATAATATCCTGTGTTTAATTATTTTCTCTTCCTTCCCATCTTGCACTTTCTCTACACAAATTCTTATCAAATAATAATTTTCTTGCCAGCCAAACAAGACCAATAAGCCACACAACAAATATATTGTAAATATAAAGAATACTAATTTTACAAGCTAAGTATATGTTGTTGTTGCAAGCTAACCAAAAACATGTATTGGTCAAAAGCATGTCCTTTCAATTGACCACAAAAAATGGGTCATAAATTTTGAAATAAAAATAAAAATCTGAAGTTATGATATGCTAGTACAACAAGAAAATAAAAGGAAAAAATTTCTTTCTGAGATTCTGGACCAATGAATTTGGTTAGTTCTTGGTCTCCATATTCAAACACACCAATATCCACCAACCAAAATTTTATTACTGACATATTTATTTGATTTTGAGGCGTTTTCCATCCTTTTCTGAACGAAAAATAGGCTGCAATGACTTGTTAGGCACTTGGAACAATCAAATGGGTCCCTAAAATTGCCTAATTTTTAACAAACTTTGGGCATTTGCTTAAAGAGATTTTAATTTTGAATTGTGTGTGTGTGTGGAAGATTGTTAGATTTGTTTTCGCATAGTGTTTTGGAAAGTGATTGAAGTAAGTTGTTTGGTTAGTGAGAAAATGAAGACACTTAGATAAATTATTTTCCTCCGAGGAGCAAAATTATATGGACCATTTTTTTTAGGTAATTAAATGAGTTTACGAAAGCAGTTGAATTTTACATCTTCATCCCAATAATTCCTTTCTGAAATAAGCAATTATTACTATAAATTAAATAACACCTGCAATTAACTCTTTTTCCTGAAGTTGCTTCCAATCCATGGGCTGATTGGATTAATAACGCTGCCCAACCAAACCTAATGCTATAAATACAGTAAAGACCCCACAGTACAGATGCTGTACTCGTAATAATAACTCTGTCTCAACATTATGTTCATGATATTAAACATATAATTCAATAGCATTTGGTAACATGTATGAGTGTTATGTCATATGACACATGAATTTTTTTCACAAAAAAGAGTATAATATAAATAGATACATTGATATTGATTGTTATATTTATAAGTTGGAATTATATGCCTAATATGAAACATTAATCTTGTAATTTATTATCAATAAAGAAGATATTTATGATAGAGAGGGTATCAATATAAGAATGATACTTGGACATTTCATTATCACTCACGAGCGAAACAAAATTCAGGACAAACAGTAAACAATATATTCTCCCAACTAAATGTACATTTTTGGGTTGCGAAACTCAAAATAAACTGGCAACCATGTGTAAGTGCCCTATTGTCTAAAAGTCAATTAGTGTTTTCCATGTGTAGTACATTAGGCATTAGTCAAACCGAATTTTGAATCATAAAAAGCTTACATAACCTAACACGGAAACTTACAACACTGCATTAATATGCAAGTGTATAGAAGCTGTAGTGATACAATGCAAAAGCTGTCCTTGTCTAAACGGAGTATATAAAACAACATTACTAGATTTTCCAACTTAAAACAAGCCCACCAAGCACATGCACATGTGCAGCAGGTACCGAACACAACATTAATGACTGAATTAAACACGAAAATAAGTAAATAAAAATCTTAACTGTTTGTACAATGTATCACTTCCCATGTCTCAAAATGACACGTTTTTATTAAAAGTTCTAGCTTCTCTTTCAGCTTCAGTTTCGGCTTTGGCTTAACTGTCCCAGGTACCACTATGCGTGAACAAGACAACAAGTTCCTCTAAAAGCTCAATTATTCAGGAAATTCCTGAAGCATTACCTAACACATATCAGCATTTACTAAGTTGCTTTAATTTCTGATACAGGGGAATTTATTTTCATTTACAAGTCGAAGTTCCACTACTAGAAAATTTACATTAGTTTTCGTTGCTTTGCTTCGCTGGATTCCAGGCAATTTACTTTTAGAAGCCCAAAGACTAGCCCTATGTTTTTCTTTTTCACCTCAATGTCCAAACAACATACGGGTCCATCTAAGCCAGAAATTGAATAATTATTAAGTGGTCCATAAATTTTAATGCTTCATAAATAAGGCAATAACTTTTCCGTTTGTATTAAACAGGTTCTCACCTCCTATTAAATGACCGAACTGAACCGGCCGTTTGCATTCTCAGGTACAAATCTGATTATTACAACAGGAGTTCGGAGACCTATTTAATAAAACTGGAAAAAAGGGGCTACTAAGGCCAGAAAGGGCGTAAAATGTATGGAAGCAACTGAGACTTAAAGAGTAGGCATGCAAGAAATGACTTGAATTGAGCAAGGAAAAAAATTACTATGAAAGATATAATTTGTGAAACAACGTATGAAATGACTTAACTTTTGTAGGGAATATGCTTAACCTCAACAGCATCGTTTCCCTTGAATTAAGTACTAAACACAAAAATTAGGAACTATAACTTAAAGAGGGAAAAAAATATAAATATATTTGTGATTGAGGACTCTGACCTCCTGGGTATAAAGAAATTTCTGGAATTAGGTGAGTAAGATTGTTCTATTCACTCTCTTTTATGGCGCTCAACTGAATTCTAGACCTTGTCATCTGCTGCAGTGGGTTCTGGTAACCCACTGTGTTTTGCAGATTTGTTGTTAGCCAATGAAAGGCTGCGACGCTCCTTCCCACCAGGTTTGGACGAGGCATTACCGTACCAGATCATCCCCAATACTGCAATAACCATACCCAAGATTACATGCAGATTGAGGCCCTCTTTCCCAAAGAAAATGAATCCCAATATCAGAACAAGAATTGTCTTCATATGGCCAAGCACTTGGAATGACACAGCAGTAAATCTGCCTATGCAGATAAATTGGCTGAGGTTGGTACCAACTGCAATGCTACAGGACAATATCATGAAGAACTGCAGATAGACAAGAAGACTCGTATCATTTACGGTAGTCACAAAATGCCACAAGCAAAATAGAATTATTGAACTATCATGAGCAGAACTTTGGCCAAATTTACTTGGCACTGTTCAGGTGTAAGACTTTATGATGGTTCAAGTTTGAAGAAGGAAAATGCTTCTTTGCTGTTTATAATCTCAGTTAACAAAAAATATCATCCAAACTCCTCGAAAGGCGAGAGTACAATTAAGGTATAGGCAATAAAACATATAAAGAAATACTGAAGCTTCACTAATATGCTTGCATAAAAACACTATAGTTAGCTTGATTAAGGCAGCAACTTCAGTGAACTGAATTTAGGTCTTTTGTAAATTTCTCCTCTGGAAGTTTACAGCAGGCCCAGACTATATTGATGTTTCTATAATAGATAAGATGGTTCTATGGACCCTTCCTCAATCAATGTTCTAGAGGCCCATCAAGTTATATTATGAGGCCCATGAGATTGGAGATTGCTCAATGAAATTGACAAACAATATTCAGAAGCATGATGATAAAAACACAACAGTTGCTAGTGATAGACACTAACTACCAAAGCACCATTTCAAGACAAAACACGATATGACAGTATTCACTTGTAAGACAGTCATCTGAAATCTACCAGAAGTGCAAACCTGCCTTGGAATACAGATAATGATTAGTAACAAGTAGATAAACAGCAGGAAAAATACAAACTTGAAATTGATAATAGATTGAAGGGGAAGTAACAAATGCAACATCAACAAAATAAATGAACAAATGAAAGAAAATAAAAGGATTAATAGTTCAACAAAGATCTTCCAGGACAAATTCATATAAACTGATATATACTACTGTTATAATTTTCTTGATATCCTGCAATAATTACGTGCCAGCACACCAACTTTGTTATGGTCTATAAATCAATGGATAGACAGCAAGTCTAAAATTGCGCATACTTTAACGTCAGATGCATTCAAGAAAAAATTACCTCATACAATAAAATTAAAAGAAACCTCATGCACTTTCTCTCAGGGAAAACAAGAGTGAAAATGACTCCAGATCTAGCTGCATAGCCAATCTTGTTAGCATGCATCAAGCTCTGGAAAATAATTCAAATGCACAGACTGGCCTGGAAAGGTAATTCACATTATAGACATACCAAACATGCTTCATTTTGCCAATGCAAATGCATGTCAAATGCATTATATTGACTACGAAATCTTTCAATCAATGGCCCTAATCATGTTATTTATTAAAAAAGGACTGATTCAAGCAGAATAATCATCAAAGCCCAATGTTCCAGCAAAACCAACCATGCCATTAATAACACAAGCAACGTTGTCGTCCCCCTTCCTCTAATTATGAAAGTTTTACAAGAGTGCCAACTGGAAAGTGTTTTGGCTCCACGTCAGAGATATTTTACCTTCCTTTAGGCCATGCCATATTAAAATTTCCTTTTTGGCAAAACATTAGAGGTTCCAGATAAGACAGCTTGAATACATGGAAGGACACCTAAGCAAAGATCCTTGCTGTTTTAAATGGTCCAGCCTCAGCTACTTGTGACCAAGATTCTGTTCCGTTTCTTAAATGTCCATTCAATAGCTGAAGCAAGTGATCACGACCATAATTTGGATGCCAACAATGATAATAACAGAAATATTAAGATTGACATATAGTCATATGCACAAATATGAGCCGAAGCCAATATATACATAAAGCTGTGAAATAATGTTTTAAAAATCATAACAAAAATATGCAGTAGTGGAATGACATGAACCATCTGCCTACAGTATTCTACACGAGAATGCATGCTTGTAGAATAGAAAAGTACTCGTCATTATTCAGGATAAAATCGAAAGAGCTCTGGTGTAAAACTTACCACTGATGCAAGACCATAGTTGTAGGCATCAACTCTCTTATTTGTCAACCAGTAGTCCATGAAGGGCCCTAATAGTAGTAGAGATGCAGCTTGGGCAGGAGCAGTATGCCCCAATAGGTTGAAAGATCCTAAAGAATATTTCCTCTGAAGATAATGTACATACTGCACAAGCATAAAAGAATTAAATGATATCATAGAGTTACATCTACCAAACAGGAAATGTGGAAACATCTGGGTGATCAATGGCTCAGTATCAGCAAAACTATTCTGAAGCCAAATAAAATCCTGGTTATTGATAGACCACACCTCTCACATGGCAGAGTAAAAAAACCCAAACTAGTGCCAGAAGGAAATTGATAGTACTACCCCAAACACAGTCCAACTTAGTGTCATTTGCAAGAAGGATCAGGGAGTTGAAGGGTTACTTACATACTGCTGCAAGGCTGTGCTCCAAACAGCTATAAAGGCCGCTATAAAACCTTTTGCATTAACACTCACATCTGTAACCGTACAGACTGCAACACCAAGGAGAACAAATAGTATGCTTAGCTTTGTGTCTCTTGAGTATCGCACCTTGTCCAATACCACTTCCAGAAAACAAGACACTGGGATCATACTCAGCTTTGCAATCTGATAATAAGTTCTGAGACAAATCAGTTCCAAATTTCCAAAAAAGAAAGTAAAATATTGTGATAGTTCTCACAAACTGACCTGATAGAACCCCACTGAGTTCCACATTAAACTCACATTCATTCCCACAATAGAGAAGTTTGCAAAGAGAACAAATTTCAGAAGATCAGACAATGGCAGATGGGAAGTCTGGATATATCCCATCCACCTAAGCAAAGTAGTCAACACGGTTGTTGTGCCAAAATGCAGACCGGTTAATGTTGTAGCTGCAAAATTTATTGAAATACAATATCAGAGCTCAGAGAGAGAGTCAACATCAGACAATGGCAGATGGGAAGTCTGGATATATCCCATCCACCTAAGCAAACATTGTTTTCCTATAAACAATTTTCATGCATTTTTTCAGAAGCCATGCTCTGATATCAGATCCCATGCAAGTTGTTACGGTTAGCACTCCTATGTAACGTTCAAATGTACACACATGGTGAACACCTCGAACATTAATTTATTTACCAAAAGGTGTGCATGAATAGTTGGTTACTGGATACTGGATAGGTAGACAGTTACAGCTACAACATTTCCAGTACATGTCCCTCACGGTTTGATCAGAGCACATAATACATTGGAATTGCCATTTATATTCTTTCCTGTCATAAAAAGTTGTTGCAAAATACTAAACAAGTTCCAGTCCTTTCAAGTGAATTCTAAATGCCTCTCCACTGGGTTTTCTAAGCTTTCCAGAATTGTAATGTCACTCATTATTACTCTTACACGAAGTTGAATGAGCATCATAATTCAGTTCTCTTCTATCTGTTCTAATAACAGTAACAAGTATCAAGATTAACTGGAAAGACTAAAACTTAATAAAAACAAGTCAAGCGACTAGATTCATACTCTGCTTACTTTGGTCCTCTATCCAAATATTCTTCCTCTGCTTACTCTGGTCCTCAATTAAAATATTTTTTCAGGCAAAACAAGAAAGAAAAAAGGTAATGCGAGAAAAGTGTTTATGAACAATATAGCCATAAAGAACGTACCAAAAGTGAAACCGTAAGTAGCCATCAAGGCTTTATTGACAATGATTATTCCAACAGATGTAACGACATTGAACATCCATGCGGCTGTATCTAGAGTTGTCTTGTTGGCCTTGGTTGCAGAAGACATTTTCGTTTTGTAGCTTTTAATATATCAGCAAAATTCTCCCCAGTCAATCTTCATACAAACAACTATTATACTAGTATATGTCAAAAGCCAATCATAGTATCTGGACTTAAAAATTATCTGAAAATACACCATAGAAGAAAACATCAGCACAAACAAATTTTCCATCCGATATAAACTATGATTTTTTTTGCTTATTTAAAAAACAAACAGCGAAAGCAAGATACACAAAATAAGAAAAACATTTTCAGATATAATTAAATGCAATAAAATGTGCCAGGTGTGCGTTAATATTTTGACACAAATTTTAGTAGCAAGTGAATAAATACAACCAAACAACACATAGTAGCCATTCATTCCTCTTCATACACACCTAGAATGAAAGAGAAATTCAAATCTTCCAAAGAGTTAGCTTCGATCAGTTCATAGAGATTGCTAGTCTTCTTAATTTCTAAAAGTCCAATAAATTTTTATCAGCATCTCATCAAATAAAACAAGGATCATAGCTTGTAACTAACAACAGAGTGACGCAAAAATTATCAACTAATGAAAATACAAAGAAACACGGAGAATTAACCTCAAAATTAAACAAAATCACACTATTGCCAGACAGATCCAACAAACTAAAGCAGTCCACGACATCATTAAACACCAGAAACATAATAATTTCACATAATCAAGCAAGTCAAAAATCACAAAAAGCATCAAGAACAACTCACAGAATTTCACAACGCAATAATGGAAACTAACAAAACTAATCAATTAATTCCATTACTTCGTTCACACTCCACATAAACAAAATTCTCCATTCAAAACCGATAAAAAAAATCCCTTTAAACAAACAGAAAATTGAACGACATTTAACAGAGTCCGACCTTCGGAGAAACGCGGAGATTCTTCTTCTGTCTCGTTAGCCACGCCCCATTCAACAGTAGCAAGAAGAGGAGAGGAAAACAGTATTCAGCAATGAATGAATCGCAATAAAAGGAATTGCAGTTTTGTAATTGAAGAGTTTCGTTCTCACCATTAAAGTAAGAGAGAGAGAGACGTAAGTGTGAAAATAAAACTAAATCTGATTTTATTTATTTTTAATATAAATTAAAAAAGCAAAAATGTATAATTAAATACTTTTATTAAGTAATATTTAATACGTGATTAATTTAATTAATTATGTCCGCTTCGCCTGTACCCAGAAGAGACTCCGATCAGAACAATTTGACGGGATCTCGAACTACTTTGAAGTTGTAGACAGGTGGCGTTGTGTTTATATGCCGGATATAGAGTAATTTTTTATTATTATTCTTGGGATAATAACGTATGAGTCCCTATTGTTTATGTTTTTGTACATTAAGATATGTATTGTCTATTAGTAACAAATATGTCCATAACTCTTGTTGAAATAACTTGAATGCCTTCTAATATTGCGATGGTTGAAATTGATATTATAACATTTTTGTTTATTGTACATGATAAATGTTTTAACTTATAAAATCTCTAACAAAATGATTCATTATTCAAAATTTGGTCGTATTAAAATTAATAATAAATAATTATCTTTATAATTGACAACGGGTTAGTAAGAGAAAGTAGGTTTTGTACAACACTAAGAAAAGATTGGTCCATAAGTGTCATTTCCCCTAAATTTGTTAGGGTTGGATTTTAAATTTTCAAAATAATTTGGAATGGGAAAGTCATTTTCAAAATTGTTTTCATTGTTGCCATTCGTTTGTTGGGTCAGTGAGAGCTCCATTTTTAATATGTTGGTCCAACTTGGGCTACGGCCGAAGATAACCCTTTTGTTTTTTTGTAACTTTGCCTGTCAACAACAGTACCTCTCTCGCGTTTTATGTCAACAGCTTCATTCGAACCAGGCTACCGCCTGCTAGATTCTTTGTATCGTACGTTCAGCACATTCCACCTCTACGGCGTCGTTTAACTTTCGTTTATTTCGATTTTTTTATTGAATTATTTTAATAATTTAAATTAAAACGCTTGAGAAAGATTTAAACTTCGATGTTTATACTAATTAAATCAATTAATATTTATAAAAATATATTTATTTATTTTTTCAAAATTAAAAAAAATAATTTTTAAATCTTTTGATACCGTGCTTTAAGTCCACCGTATTACCCATCAAGCAAATGTGATTTATGTCAAATGGGCAAAAATCCAACTACAAACTACAAATTTACACCGATTTTTATTATAACTTTGTGGTCAAACTTGTCAAGTCATAAAATACAATGGATGCTAAAAATATAAATTATTGTATATAATTTGACATTTATAATCGTATTAATTAAATAAAAATATAAATTTAATGTAATTATTAATTTATTAATTCTTTATTTTTACTCTATTAATATTACTATATCACATGAATTTTTATGAAAATATTTATTTACGAAATTTTTGGAATGCGCTCATTCTTAAAACCGATTATGGCCTAAGTATAATTAATAATTGAAAAAAAAAGAGATCCTTATAAAATTACTAAATTTACAATCTATTAATAAAATTTTATTTATTATAAAATAAATAAGAGAAATAAAAATCATTCGTCATTATTTAGCAAGAGACGAAAGAGTTTTTTTATAATTATTTTATTATCAATATTTTTACCAACATCGAGACGTTGTTACGAAGAAATCAATTTCTTCTTTTTTTACGGAGTAATGCTAAATATCTAAAACTCTATGCTAAAACATAAATTTGAAACAATGCATTACTTGTTGTATGAATTGTTGAAATATGATATATATATATATATATATATATATATATATATATATTGTATTTTACTGGTTCATGTTTTCAAAAAAAATTACACAGAAAGCTAAACTTTTGTCTTTCGTGATAGATAAGTCCCAAAGAACTATTTGTAATAAAGCAAAACTGTTACTTGACTTCTTTAAAAATTATATTAAGAATTAAAATTTTTAATTTTATAAGATTATTGCACAATTAAATAAATTATAATGGTTACTCATTAAACACATTTTTCTTTGTATATTTTAAGTAATTTTTTAAATATTTAGTAATAGCACTAATTCAAGTGTTAATAATTTTTTATTTTAAATATAACTAAAATTTTTATAAAATATAACAATGAAAATTTAAAAATATAAAAATAAGATAAATCTATTAAATTATAAATAATATAAAATAATAAATTATGTAAATAATTAATTATTTTATAAACAAATTTACGTATTAATAATTTTTAATATAAATTCAATTCGGTTGTTAACATGTTGAAATCATATTATCGTTTAATAACTAATATTGTTTTATTTTATGTTATCTCGAATCTATTAATCTTATGGTATGTTCATGCGACAAATTTTGTTATAAATTGTGACCCTTGTTCAAAGCCACGTGGCAAGCAATGACAACAAAAATGTATTTGTCACATGGGGGGAAAGTGGGCCTTTGGTGTTACATTTTAAAAATCTGCGACCTATTCCTTGCTTATTTATTTATTCTAGATTTATGCTTACTGGACAGTGGGACCCCACAGAGCTAACTTGGCATTCCAGATGTCATCTACGTGGCAGAATATCCACAAACCGCACCGTTCGTCTTTCCGCCGCTGGCTTCCTTCCTTTTTCCACCAACTTTCCTTACCTTTTATTTTTCACCTCCCTCACAAACAAAAACAAAAAGAAAAGGCCTCGTCAGTTAGCACAAACAGCAACACACGTTTCTCTTCAGATAATAATAATAAAAATCAAATAAATTAATTGTGAGTGAGAAAAAAATAATAGTTATAATAAATTTGGAGAAAATTGTAGTCTCTCTGTCTCTGTGTTTAGATTTTTCTTTGTTTGTTCGAGGATTATTGTTGTTGTTATTATTATAATTATTATCAATGGCGAAGAAGAGGAAATCGGACGCCACGCGCCTCGACGAGGTAGACCGTACCATGTACACCACCTTCTGTGGCGCAGCCAACTCCCTCTCCCAGCTGTACACCCAGGCCATGAACCAACAGCGCCTCGCCTTTCAGGCTGGTGAACGTCACGCGCTGGTACGCTTTGCCGTCTGTCTGTTATTTTATTTATTTATTTATTTGTTTTTAAGTTTTGATCTGATGGGATTTCCGCGATATATGTTTCTTTTGATTGGTCTATTTCGTTTTTTTGATTTGTGTATATTTCCGGTTATTATTTATTTTTACTTGCTAATTTATTTATTTTGATTTTAGGTTTCTTTATGTTGTTTGAGCTGTTGTGGATAATTGTAATGGTTCAGTCAGAGTGATTTTTTGTTTATGAAAAGGGAAAATTGCGGGGAAAATGAGAGTTAACAAGCTTTATTTTTCAATCTGTATGCACTTTTTGTTTCAGGTTGTCGGTGTTGTTTGATTTTGTTGTTTCCTGTGTTAACGTTTTTGGCTATGAAATTGTATGAGTTTGGTTGGTGAGAAAATGAGAGTATAAAATACGAGAAAAGTTCAGATTTTTAATGTTTTAATAAGCTGTTTTAAACTGAACTTGGGAGTTGCTGAGGCTAGGTGCAGTAACTCTTTGGCTTTTTTCAGGTGCAAAATTAGGATTTATTAAGAGTTAAAATATCTTTTTTCATTTGTTTACTGATAATTATGAATTTTGGGAATTATTTTAACAATCACATGCTGTTATCTTAAGAAGTGATGTTGTTTTTATGTTAATAAAGCTGTTATCTTCCTTTCATCAAGTTTATGCTTCCTGCGATTTTGCAGCAATTGGATGGAATGATTTAACATTTTGTTTCCTGAGTTGTGCCCGGTTATTTTGTGTTACTGATTGTAGAAGAGTTGTCTGTGCTTCAATGCTGGGTTATTTTGTTTTCTTTAAGTTGGCTAAAAGTTGTTTTTCTGAACTACTGGTTGAACCTCTCTGTAGAATTTCTCTTAGCTAGTAAACGATAAAAAAGAGTGTTGATTCTAATTTTTATATGTTCATGAGTATTGATGATAATATATAAAATATAATGATGGAAGTATATGTCTCCACAATTAATAATGCTGGGAGAACTAGACCATATGAGTTGTGTAATAATTAGGAGCATGTCATTAAGTGATCATCTCAAGGACTTGAATATGGAATAAGGAGCCACAAAGAACCAAGACAAACAATATGATAACTCCACGCTGAAAGTCATTTGGAGCGTAAGGGATTGCCCTTTATACTATGGGGCCCTGTTATTTCAGGTGGTCATAATATTTTATGACAGACTTGAGTTTGTGAAGTAATTAATCTTGCAAACAATGTATGGAAGATAGTCGACCACGCCAGGTTTACATTTGTCTTGGAGTCATCCTTTCTTGAGGCATCAAGGTTGTTTTAGTTTGTGTGGTTATTGGTGAAATAATTTGGATCATTTGAGCATGCCTATGATTGAACCTATGAAGGAATATAATCGCTTATTACTTAAGGCACAAAAATTGATCATGAGCCTAGAATTTGGCTTGGCATGTCAAATAACAGGACTTGCTTCACTTAAATTCTTAATATGGTCTGCATCACATTGTCCTTAAGCGCTATTGTAGCTAGCATTTCGATCTTGACTTAACTCTCAACTTCTAAGCTAGAGGACATGGATTCTGCCTTGTTTTTGTTCAAACAGGATGGGCACATCTGTTATTCTAGTTATTTATCCTCAAGAGACTGTGCCTACTTCCTAACTTCTTGTATTAGTGATTTCATATTTCTTGTGTCTATTTCATCCCCAGATTATTGTTTCTGCTGGTAGTAGTTTGTTAACATGCTACTTTGGTGGATAATTTAGCCACTCTCTTTTCGATTGATCTGTTGTATTTTTGCTTTTAATTGGATGATAGCATCTGCCATGACTCAAGTCTATTATATTCTTTTGCCACTTGCATGTTGCATTTGAACTGCAGCTGTCTTATCTGAAAATTTAAATCTTGCTGTTGTCTATTTTGTCTATAAAGATATTTCTCTTATGTCAGTGATTTTGTTTTCAGCATGAACTTTTGTGTATCTTACATGCATATGTACGTCCATATAAAGATATTTCTCTTATGTCAGTGATTTAGTTTTCAGCATGAACTTTTGTGTATCTTACATGCATACGTACGTCCATACATATTCTACATGGGTGAATGTCCACTGCTGTCCCTATGGTATTTCCATTGTATTGTACTTACATGTGTCCTACTTCTTTCATTCCAGGAGAAACTTTATCAATGGATTTTGAGGCAGCAAGAAGAAGGATCAAGAGCATCAACAGTTGATATACTTTCTTATTTGCAGGTTTCTTAGTTACCATCACTTTGTTGTTCTATCATTACGCTCCTGTTGCTATAACTTTATCTTTATGTGGAATCTTGTATGCTTCTATTATGAGTTGCTTATATGATATCGATTGTGTTGAACTGGTACTATCTGTTTTCTGCTTCTCCATTGTTAATGTTATTGGTCCATTATTAAAAATGAGAACTTAGTTTTAAGTATCCTGACATTTTTGCTTATGGATAACTGGTTCTCACACCATATTAATTACTAACCATGGATGGGAGCATGTTTTGGGTTTGTCATGTGTGGTTTCTGTGGAAGAATTAGAAAATTTATTTTGCAATATCAATTTGTAGCTGCAAAAGGATTCTCAAACTTTAGACCAACTGTTTAGAGAATGAATTGCCCTCAAGATGTTTGGTCCTTTTGATAATAATAGATGATGACTATGCTTCAACCAACAAGATAGCTGAACAAGGTTTGCTATTCTTGGGCCATTTAGTGCAAATCCTCAAGTGTATGCTAAAATTTGAAGGCTCAAATATGCCCTAATTTGTTAAGTACCAGCTGTTTTGCTGAAAAGCTTGAAGGAGATAATGAGCTTTTTTGTAGTGAAAAAAACAGTATCACTTGTTACTTCACAGGTTCTGGACTTGAGGATGCTAGAGAATGAAAAGTCCAAGATTAGTATTTTTTTAGCCTTTAAACTGGGTGTTTGGCATAGATTGATGAAGATTTGCTGGGAATTTAGACTTTCTAGTCTGTGATGGGATCAATTATCGTGCAAATTCATATGCAAGATGATGAAACTGTTGTGCCTTAATTCACTAGATCCCAGTGTAGGTCCAAGCATGATTCCTGTGATCCACATTCACTTGAGACATCTACTTTATGTATTTTCAGAGCCATCAGAAAGGAACTATTAGAGCTTTTGTTTACTTCTTCTTTATTTGTTTATATAGGCTAATTTGAGGGGTAAAACCTTATCATTTTCTGGTCCTAACTGAAGTTGCCGAATGCTATATGTTAGCAGATGTGGCACAGCTCTGACCTGGAACTAGCTGTTTCTTATAAGATAAATTGGTCAATTATTAATATGATTGGTTACAGTAATCTAAAATTAGATGTGCAGACTTACTAATATTGATGAAGTTGCTGTGTATTGGAAGGCGTTTCATCCTGGGCATAATAATGATTTATGTAGTTGTACATAACTTCTCTTTTATTGCATGACCTCACATGCAAATTGCAAATGAAAGATACACTTTGTCATAATAATTGCTTTACTTGTGGCATCTTTTCCTTAGTAAGTGTATGCTTGTTGCCAGGAATTGATAGTTATTATCTGTTTAGGAAATAAAATTTAACAAAACTGGTGGTCCTGTATAAATGGATTAATTCTGTTTAGTAATTTCCTTTGAAAAGTGTTCCATCTATTTCACAGCTCCTTGAATGAGACTGTGGCATGTCAGGTATGAATTTTCATTTCTCAATGCTTTGGGATGGAAATGATTGAATCCAATTGATGACTACTGTCTTTGAATAATCCGAATGTGGACTGATAGAAAAATCCAATTTCTGTCGCAAAATTATATTATATTTTTTTTTGTTAGAATGAACTTGAGTATGGAGCGGATGAGCCACCAATGTCCCCGAGGTTGCCGATTCAGCACCAGCATTCCCAAACAGCGTTAAATAACTTAGGAATTCCAGTTTCTTCTGTTTCATATGCACCAGCAGCTGCCGCTCCTGCAGTTCGATCTGGACAACAGCCGGATCATCAAGCTAAGAACTCCGTCTTCTCAAATGCTCTCTCTAGCCCTGTTCGCCGGAGCCTCCAGCACTATCATTTGACACAGGGCAGTTACCAAATGCCAACTGGAAACGGACCTCAGAATAGTGACGTCAACAATGCTCATCACCAGCAGAACAGGGATGCAAATTCCTCCAGTTCTGAATCCATGGATATGCATGCAGATAGTCCAGGCCGTGAATTTACTTACTAAAGTATTATGTGTGGCTTTCTTACATGATTGTTAATGTTTTTATTTGTTTAATATTCCTGCGAGGTTAGATTGAATGCAAATGTGGTGCAAGTTTAAATTTATATACATGTGATAGTTAAGTGCTGCTTTGAAAGTTTGAGAGTAAAGCTTCCTTATAATAATATATATTTTATGGGTTATAGCTTTTTAACATTAAAAAAAACAATGTATATATATTTTTTAATTTAATTTTATGGGTCAGGTCTTCCTTAAAATTTTTTAAAAAATAATTAACAAGTAATTTAATTAATATTCTCAATTTAAATTAATTTAAAGGGTATTTATAAAATATAAATTTATAATATTTAACACAAATATTTATTATATGCACGTATAATAAAAAATTTAACACAAATGACAAGTATAAACAAACCAACCGATGAACCTTATGTGCTATCTACACTAGGGAAACTAGAAAATTAAAATAATAAAGCAGCCAGGTATGAGACAATAGGATGGAAATTAAGATTTACATGAAATCTGCTTCTTTGAATCAAATTAGGGTTTATAAATTCGGAAAAAAAAAGAGAAATAGAGAAAGAGTAAGATTGAAGACATTGAGAGAATGAGGGACGTCTGCCTGCTTGTATACAAAACTTTCAATTTATACATATTTTCTAGCCCTTTTTGACCATTTAAATCTAAGCATTTTGATTATTTGAAAATGTCCATTGCACTTGCTCTTGTTGCTTTGTATTCTGCTTCACTCTTTGCAAAACAATTGAAATTTGAAGTATTGGAGAAGCTAAAAGGAGAGAGATAGGTAGGTTCAGGTAACCGTTAAAAGGAGAGAGAAAGAGCGTAAGGAGTAGAGGTGGCGTAGGTTAGCTGGTCAAGCTGGCAAGACTGAATAGATCAGTAGAAAAAAGAGGAAGAAAGGATGAATTAATTAACAATGAAGAAAGTAAAAAAATAAATTTTGATTTTTGAATGGAGGAGGTCGAACTCTCTCTCTCTCTTTCTGTGTTCCGCGCTCTGATTCAGGTACGCGATCGATAACCGAATGATTTGTTTTCTTTTGTTTTAATATATTATCTGCTCAATTTTTGTTTCAATTAAAATTTTTTTTTATCATGTTGTTACGTAATTTGATTTTACTTTTAACTCCTTGACTTAGTCTCAGATCGGATTTCTAGTGATTGTTTGAAGTATCGAGGCGAATCTTTGATGATCAGCAACGTAGCTTAAATTAACGCGGATTACTGATGTCAGGGATCGACAACTGAAATTTTAGATTTTGTGCTAGAGTTTTTAAGTTACGATATCGACCTCTGCGTTAGCATTTTGAGTTAGAATTTTAAGTTTAGTGTTGAAGTTTTCATGTTTTTGTGTTGATGGATGTAATATTGTATTGATGTATATTAGCCGATTAATCCGGTGATATTAGGTTTTTAGTTAATTTATCTGTTTTTCAAGATAAAGTCACAAAAAAGAAAAAAAAAGGAAGAGTGAAAGAATTATGAGTGAAATTGGATTTTGAGGGACTTTGGTTTATATTTACACTAATTTGGGTGCTATGCGGAATTTGAGTTAAATAAATGTGAAAAATTTGTGTTTCTGCAGAGTTGAATATTTGAGGAATACATGTTTACACGATTGTGGCAATCTTTTTTCCCCCCTCTTGAACAATTTGTGATAATTTTCAACTTGTTGCATATAAGTTTTGATACTGAATTCTATGAATATGGGATAAATTAATAAAAGATGGAGGAAAAGTGCTCCTTAAGTGGTTTTCAGGTAAAAATTACAAATGTTTTTCTCATTGAAAGAATGCACGTTAGAGAAGTATATATGGTGTTTTCACAATTACTAATCTAAGTATTTTGTTTCTTAATCTCAAATATCACTTTTGGCTATATTTAGTCAAACACTACATTCTGGGTATTTAGGTCTTGAATTTTTTTTTCTCATAAGAGGGCACGGATGAATTCGAAAATTGGTTTAATTTGCAGAAAGGCTGGCCTACCATGACATGTGCTAGAAAGCAAAGGGGGAATGTAGTTGAGGCTCCTGCCAAGCATAATCTGGATGCAAGTGGCAATCGAGTTAAGAAATCTAAAATGAGAACTACTGGGCAGTGCCATAAAGCAACAGGTAAGACATCTTGTTCCTGCTCTATGCTTATTGCTTTTGTCTACCAATCTGTTCTTGGATAAATGCACATGTTGCAACTGCTCCTTGGAAAGGGCCAATTACTACCAGGGTTTGTGTGGCCTATTGTTGGTTTGGCCCAGGGTAAAAATGTAAGTGCTTCTTAAATCAGATTTGAATGCGATAAGCTTTGAGGTGAGATTGTTGTAACTCTGATTTCAAATATGAAAGAGTTTGATATCCACAAGCTTTTAAGGCTTAAGGTGGAAACTGATATGCTAAATTGAAGAAAATAGGACATGAAGGAACTAACTTATTTGAGTCTTAGTATATTTCAAATCTGTAGTTAGTTTCTGGTATGGCAGTGGTATATATTAGTTCATCATAAATTTATTACAAGCCTAATCTTCTTAGATTCAAAAAACAACCTTTGACAACCAAGGGGCCTATCTTCAAAAGAAACCCACTAAAGTTTGCCCACCTCTATCTTAGTTAGAAGAACAAGTTACAGTTCAAGGTAGTTTTGAAATTCCTCTTGCTTCGTTCATCTGGAATTCCTTTTATGGATATTTGATTGCATTATCAGTTTGCCATACTATAGCTGCTTTACCTCATTTTCATCTATAAAATCTTCATTGGATTTAGTTATGAATCTCATTCTTTCACAGAAAACTGACGATTTTTCAGTTCAAAATGATGAAAATTGTTCACCTTCGAGTTCAGCCTTAGTACTGAGTTCACAACATACAGATAGGGGTACATGTCTTTTGGAAACAGCTAAAAGATTACCTGCACTTTGACAATTATCCAGGAAAAATACTTTGTCCTTCTGCAAAAGTCAAGTTACAGCTCTTTCCAATTGATGTCAGCACTTGCATGGGATTAGAAAAGATAAATTTGTAAGACACTAAACTTTGAACAAATCATAAGCTTTTTACACAATAATTGCTAGTTAAAAGTATATTATTGTTTTTCTCCTTGTATGATGGATTTCATCCATACTTGGAACTCACTCTAAGCACTAGGAAGAAGATATCTTCTATGCTTAAGCTTGTTAATAGCAAGTAGGGTAGTTCAAGCATTGCACTTGGGGGACCCATTCTCTTCCTGTACAATACTGTAAAAAATACAGCTAGTTACAGATGGACAATGAGGTTTCATTTGAGGTAACCTCATTGTCCATTTGAGGACCATTCACTTTCTTTTGTTGTTCACTTTTAATAGTTTAGTAAGATTCTGACTCAGTTCCCCATCATAAGGTATGGCTGGTTCTCCAATTCTGAAGCTTAAACCTTGGCACTACCTTCTACATTCACTTTTAGAGATGATTGTTTAGAATCTGAACATACACTGGAAGATTGCAATACTATGGTGAAGAATGCTGGTGACGAGGTAAAGCAGATAGAGGTAACAAGAGGAGAGCTCAAACATATTACTAGAAGTAGAGAAACAAATGAAAGTATGCCTGAGAAGGTGCCTTTTGATAGACCTGTTGGTTCTATGGTATGAATTTTTTTAATCTTTTTTCCTGTTTATGCTTATTTTGTAAGTGTTTCCAAAGTGAGTACTGTAACATTTTTTTATAAATTATTTCTGGCAAACATGAATTGTCAGTAGATTTGGATTCAACATTTGGTAGCTTATTCCACATAGATATTTGTTTATTTTGATAATTTTGATAATTTTTCTCATCCAGATGGAAATTTATTTTATGAGAAGTTGATGGATATTATTTGGTATTTAACTGTCAAAACTCGTATTGATGAAATAATGCTGTAAATGCAATTGTTGAACTAGCACGTGTTCTAACATGCGGCTACCTCACCATTCTTAGTTCTAGATGTTTAGTTGGTACATATATCTTCTAAAATTTTGTGGCTTTCTGAAATATAATCATTGTGATTGAACTAGGATAATGAAGTGAGGATGGATAATAGCATCGGACAATCATCATTGCCGTGGGCAGATAGTCTAACAAACATAAGCATTGGTGGTTTGCTGTCAGAAGCATCCTTGCAGAGTAGGCTAAATAACAATGATATAAAATTAAATGGGAGTGATGTGGGCTTGCAGCCATCTCAGTTAATCAGTGATTTGTTTGATGTTTTTCTTGCTGGCCAAATGAATTGTTCTCAAGGTCCAAGGCTTCCCGCTCAAGTTTCACGTTCATCTATTTTGGATGCTGAAGACACATGCCGTGCATTTGCTTTTCAAAAGTTCTCTTCTTCAGAGAAAGATGTTCCAGCTTCGGGTGGAAGTGCTTATTCTACATCCTTCAATCAGGGCGATGGCAAAGAGACACTCAAGTTTTGTAATGTGGCTGAGGTTTACTCCAGTTTCTTTATTGGTTTCTAATTTTATTTAGTATCTAATAATGCCTAAGATTGGTATAATCTTGTGAGGATCACAATTCTCTTCATTTTCCAAAAACAGATGCTTTGTTATTTATGCTGTCACAAAGTTTGTGGCTCAATGTATTCTTAACGTTTTTGTGTAATCTTTCACAGGCCAACATCCAATCGGTAATTCCACCGGGCCATGCTAGTCAAGAATCCAGACCTGCTGTTTTGTTCACAAGTAAATACTGATGAAAGCAGCCTTGGCCTATCAGGCATCAAATGGGTAAATTTCTTGAGGGTAATTTCTTCATCCTTTCTCTTTTAAGACTTTGCTTTGTTGCTAACTTTTCTCTCTCCTTTTTTTATCTTCTCTTTTCTTATGTTGAACGAAGAACAACTCTTTAGGAACCTTTGACCTTGGCTTATCATCCTCCCAAAAGATTCTCAGCAGAGACAATGTTAGCACGAGTAAAATCGTTAATTAGCACTTTCATTGCATTTTGAAACAACTTTTTAGAGATTGAAAGGTTCCTCCGCTTGAAGATACAAACATACGGGAGACATTTGAAAGCTGTGGCAAACAAGCTAAATCTTCATGATTAGGTAAATTTTTTCTTGCATGTCGAGGTGACAGCTTCATGATTCTGATCATGTTATTCTGTTAATTAGGCTGCAACATTTTGAAGCAGAAAAACGTTTATTAGGAGATATTAGGGTAAGTCATCTGTGCATCTCCTACTGGTTAGTTGTAATTGAAAATATAAGATTCAGTGAAAAGATGATGTTGGAACAGGAATAATACAATTATGGTACGGTCTTGGTAGCATTATTTGACATATCCGTCTTTTAGTTATGATATATGGTGCAATTTAGCAAGCATAATTTTATGGCTGGCTACTATTACGAGAATAACGTTGCCCATCGGTGACCTGTCAATAATTAGTTTCAGCTGGCTGCAGAGGAAAATAGACTTTGAGATTGTGAAGTCTAGGCTCGGTGAGATTACAGTGTATTCGTGGCTTCAGAATTTGTTAAAGAGTCTGTTTGGTATCATTCTTCCAAGATCATTTTGGAAATTAAAAATGATAGAAATATGTCTCTGTGTGCTTTGGTCAATTTTTAAATTAAAAATAAAAAATATTTTTTTTAATATAAATTAATTTTATTATATTAATATAATTAATATAATGAAACGAAGGAAAAAAAAGTTTAAGATAAATTTTATTATTTAATTAAAGTATTAAAAAAAATTATAATTTTTTTTATTTATAAATAATTTTTTAGTTTATTGATTAATAAGTTGATTTTATTGTATTAATTGTATTAAAGTGGTAAGATAATTTTAATTATGACCTTTTTAAACAAGAAATTTATCTCATAAAAAATATAAATTATTCGGAAGATTGCAAGTATCTAGAAAAAGAAGGGATAATGTTATTTAAAAATTTAATTCAATTCCGTACAAAGCAAAGTTACAAAGAATTTGGTAAAAAAAAATCATTTATGATTTCATTTGTTTTGAATGGTTGTTTTATTAAATTAAAAAGTTTCTGCTTTTAATAATAAAATCAATTGAAAATAAATGTGATAATTTAATGTTAAAATAAAAAAATTTTAATTTTTTGATTAATTAATTAATTTTATATTATATTATAGATACATAATATCGACGATTTTGGACAAAACTCACAACAGTCGTTAGACATAACTCAGTCAACCAATTAATTCCTACCCGCCAAAATTGTTTCAACTGCCAATCAAACTTCCTCTTCTTTATATAAATTTCTAACACTAGATCACAACTACTGTAACAAATCCTTTCATCGAGAACGCAGTCCGAATCTTCGATAATGGAGGAGAGTCATTGATAAAATATGAAATTAAAAAATATATATATCAACACATTACTTAACAATATTATTTCCTCAATTCCTCAGCCATGTTCAAATCCTTCACTCTTTTCCTTTTAGCATAATTCCAAGGCATTGCCGGCAGAAAGACGGCTTTTGTTGCTGTTCACGAAAACGTAGGAAAACAAGAAAATCTTACGCGTTTCCCATTTGATCAAACACAGAACTGAGTTTCTTCTATGTCCCTGACGATTTTTTGCCCGAGGATTTTGGTGGATCATGGGATGTGTGCTGTTCAAGGGTTTTTCACCTGATTATCATCAAGGGCCGGGGAAATTGAAACCGGAAAGTGGGTATGTTAACGGGGGTAGAGTTGCTAGGCAGAGAGCGGCAGCGGGCGCAGCTGCGAAGAGGGAGAATGGGAAGTTGTTTAGGCAGGAAGTTGTTGTTAATGGAGGAGGAGGAGGAGAGACGGTGAAGAATAATGGTGATGTTGGAAACATGTCGCGGAAGACTATGAAGAAGAAGATTGGAGAAGATGAACTTGTGGATGGCTGGCCAAAATGGCTTGTTGATAATATTCCTAGAGAAGTTTTGTCTCGTTTGGTTCCTAGGAGTGCAGATTCTTATGATAAGTTAGCTAAGGTTTGTATTTTTGTTATCATTTTAAAGCTTTTGGGTACTTATACAAGTTGTTATGATCATGGAATAATTTATTGCCATCTAAGTTTTTGATAACAATCTTTCTGGGGTTCAAGCACATGAGCATGTTTCTGCTATCTCTGAAACATTTTTATCTTGTGATTTCTTGTTAATATGATTTGATTGTAAGGTAAATCTTCGTTCTCTTGAATCTATTTGCCATGAATTACTTGAAACTAGAATTAGAATGGAGATGTTGAGATGTTTAAATCACAGTTGTTTAAGATCAATTGCTACACGTCAAATATAAGTGTGAGAATGAGCGGTAAACACTGGTATTTATTAAGCTGCACAACTGTCCCAAACGAAACCTTAATAACCAGAGAAAATTTGGACGTGTACTGGTAAGCTCATTGTGAATAAACTAGTTTCAGCACATTCCATCAAAAATTTGAAGGATTGTTTTGTTTGAAGCACCATTTGAATCTTGAGAACTATGTCATAATTTGAAGTGACATATCAATCTAATTAAGATTTGGACAATTTTATTTTTTTTGCAGGTAGGCCAAGGAACATACAGCAATGTGTACAAAGCAAAAGATAAAGACACTGGAAAAGTTGTTGCTTTAAAGAAGGTCAGATTTGATACATCAGAGCCAGAGAGTGTCAAATTCATGGCAAGAGAAATAATGATATTGCAGAAATTAGATCATCCAAATGTCATTAAACTAGAAGGATTAGCCACATCAAGAATGCAATACAGTCTCTATCTTGTCTTCGAAATCATGCAATCAGACTTGAGCAAAATCATCTACCGTGCAGGCCAGAGACTCACTGAACCACAGGTAAAATTGACATCCCCAAGAGTTAGGGACCTGTTTGTTACAATACAAAAATTATATTTTTTATTTGTAAAAGTTTGAAAATTAATGATAACCTCAACAAAATGAACTGCTATGTTGGTGAATATTGTGATGCTAATATGGGATTTTGTATTCCTCTGCATCACATTTTTATGCTACAGGTGAAGTGCTACATGCAGCAACTGCTTGCAGGTCTACAACATTGCCATGAAAGGGGAATTTTACACAGAGATATTAAAGCTTCAAACTTGTTGATAGACAAAAATGGGACATTAAAGATTGCAGATTTCGGCCTTGCAAATTTCTTCATCACCAAGCGAAAACGTCCCATGACAAGCCGAGTCGTAACGCTCTGGTACCGAGCCCCAGAGCTTCTATTAGGATCAACAGATTACGGAGCTGGCATAGATCTTTGGAGTGCTGCATGCCTTTTAGCTGAAATGTTTCTTGGAAGACCACTTATGCCTGGAAGAACAGAGGTAAATGCATAAAGGTTATAGTTTCAGTGTAGTTCCCAAAATGGAGTAATTTCATAAGAAAACACACTAAACAATACTTTACTGTCTTAATGTTATTCATTAATATGGTATCATAAGAGGACACACTAAACCAAAGGGTGAGTGAAATGTGTTGAATCTTTACTTCTGGCAGGTGATTCAGTGTGATCTTAAGAAGCTTGTGCATTTTCAGGTTGAGCAACTTCACAGGATTTTCAAGCTTTGTGGTTCTCCCTCAGAGGATTACTGGAAGAGAATGAAGCTTACGACAACTTTTCGACCGCAGCATTACAAGCCTAGTTTTCAGGAAGTTTTCGGGGACTTTCCCCGCTCTTCTTATGGTATCTTAACCACACTTCTAGCGCTGGATCCCGCGTATCGTGGCACTGCTGCTTCAGCTCTCCAAACTGAAGTAAGTATAAACTGAAGTGCTAAATTCGGCATGTTATCGTAGCCACGGCCTTATGTTTGAAACACCCGAAGAACAAAAATATCTTAAGTTGCATTTACGTTACAAACTCATTAAATAAACTTAGACTTGCATGATTCAGATGTTATATAGTAAAAGAGTAATTTCTGGTTGCAGTTTTTCGGTTCAAGTCCATTGGCATGTGACCTCTCAGGTTTACCAACAATCTACAAAGAGGAGGAGGATTCACATGCTCAATTCAACAAAAGGAAGAAGTATGTTCTTAGTTTGGACAGTGGATTTCAGTTTCCCTTATTGTTTGTCTTCTTAACAAAAGGAATGGAACTAGTTTCTCGTGTCTAAGCATTAATTGACTCAACTAATAAAACTTGATACAAGAACTCTGGGATTCGAATTCCACTCACAGCATGCTGAGAGATGGAGTTATGTGGTAGAGGAAATGGGAATTTAAAAAACTTAGGGTACATAAAAACAAAGCAATGTAATCTAAGAGGATTGATTACCTCCATTAGAATCAAATGTAGTTAACAATATTACCTCTCTGAATAGGAATCCAGTTCCTTTATGTTAGCTATGTTTGTTGTGAGTAATGATTAAATCGTTAAGTTATCCCTCAATCCAAAAACTAAAATTTATCACTTTAAAAGATCTCTTTGAAGTGTGCTTGGGCGTAAGGTAAACACGACCCACAATTTAATAACAAAAACAAACACAAAGCTGGGGATCTTAGTATGAGATTGCTCAGTTAAACTAGCTTTGATACTATATTAAATTTGTTGAGAGATTAAAAAAATTGAAGTTATTAGGTAAGAGTGGAAAGTTTTAGTATAAATAAATCAAACTGTATCATGAAAATGTCAATTAAATTGCAATGGTATGAGTTTTGTTGTGTCTTAAAAGTGGCTTACATGATTCTGCGTTTTCAATTTTACAGGCCCAGGAGTTCGAAAGCAACGAAATCCACACAAAAGAAACATGAAGGTCATGGGAGAAAGTACCTATCTGCAGAGGAATCTAGAGGAGATACTGAATCTTCCAAAGAGGTGAATGGAATATATAATCAATCTCACTTAAAATGTAAATCTTCAATTTCAAACAATGTAACACTAGTATTTAACACCCGTCAAACCATACAAATAGTTAAACAATAAGATGAACAAGCTAAGGTAGAGCAACAAAATTCCATTAGTTAGGAGGTACTCAATATACTTGATATATTTGGAAAGGTGGTCATGCATTCATCAAATATTCAGTTTTGTTTCTGTAGTTTCATTGGAAAGCTTTTAATGTGTCATTTTCTCTCATCCTCTCCATTTATTTCTTCCTTTTCTTCTTCCTGGATATTCAATATGATGCAAGAAAGTTTAATATAGTACCTTCTTATAGAATTATTCAGCAAAATCAAGCCATATTTAAACCTTTTTCTTTCATTTATGTTAATCAACAGCATTATTAATCGGTTTTCAAATGAATGGTAAGGTTTTATTGAAAAGGTGTACACGTATAGTTGCACATACACACCCATCACTATCTAAGACTTCCTCGTTAGAATCTTGCACTTCTATCAAAAGAAAATCCTTGAAGGAGCAAATACTAACAAGCTTAGATGTCTTATTTCTGATAAAAAAAAGTGATTCGATTCCTGGGGTTTGCTACAGATGCCTTTGATGCTTTTTAAAGTAAATTGTAAACATGTATTAACTTTTCTTGCAGCTGGAGAGGAATGCAAACATAAAAGGCCAAGAAACTGCTAACAGTGCAAGCAGCAGCTCTTCAAGTTTAAAACCAATCACACATGAAGGAAGCTTGCGTGTCTCTCTCTCTCCTGTTAGTCGTTCCTGGAGTCAAAAACAATCTCCAAGAACTCACAAGAAAAACATCCAGAAAAACTTCAATCTAACAGAGGGTCATCCAAATGCTCTCAAGAACATTCAGAACTTCACTCTTTTACAAGCATCAATCACAGATATCATCAATCACAGAGAAGGCAATGCATTTGCACCCTTCAGCAGGTCACTCTCTACCTTGGATTTCCGAACGCTTGACCCTGAAAAGATTTCAAAACTTTTCGGATTATATAAAGATAATGCCAATGATAATGATCCCAACTAGCTTCAACTGTGTAAATGAATATGAAATTTTCCTCCTTTCTGAGATATGCTATGTATGAATTAATAGAATAGATTAAGGGTATTTAAGAGCATAGAAATTGCAGTAACTATGTGACATGTAGTTTTGCAATGAATTTGAAACCGTAATCTTTGTGATTCCAACTTCAATTCAGTCACATTGTTCAATTGTAAAACTGCTAAACAACAGTAGTATTAGAGATGCAAACCAAGGTGGCACTATTTTATGATTGCTGTGTGATCTATGCTATTTATTCTCATTAATTGCAGTGATTTTATATTTTCATCCAACCAATACTATCACGATACATTAGTTTATATACAACAGTTTGTACAAAGTGTGTTCCAAATATTATTCAGTACTAAAAAATCCAGTACAATAACCCTACACATGAATCCTATATCTGCAAGAGATCATGTTTTGCAATCTTCACCGGTAATCAACTGACAAACATCAATGACTTCTTATTTATTTTATTTTTTCTCAATTATTGTCTCTCCTACAGTATTTGCTCAAGTGAAGATAATTTTGAGTTGAAAATAGTGAATTGCAGGCAGTAAATGAAATATGGGAGGGCATCATAACAAATTTACCACAAGTCAGTAGCAGGGTGTGTAAACGAGAATAATTTAGAATTGCAAAAAATTATAAACAAAATAATATGTTCTGTTTGTTCCATGCCTGTGTTTATAGCCACAAAGTTGTTGCCAAAAAGATCCATCTATTATCCTGTTATGTCTCTCCATTGAGGTTTCAAGCTAAAGTAATGAATATATTTAAGTACTGATGTATGTACAGCATAACTAACAATATTTCTGCCAAAAGAATAAAAAAAAATCCTTGAATGAAACTAGATAGCTTCTGAAAATCAATCGATGCCAACCTTCAAATCAACTCACCATTGAAGAGCTTGAAGATAACAGCTAGTTCTGCTTGTACCTGCTATTTTTAGAATCATTAGATGTCCGAATGGATCTCATGCAATACAACATAATATGTACTGTATTTAATGTTCATTTCCTAAATGTTACTTATAAATAAACCACTACCCACTCGAGCTTTAATATGAGGGCATTGATCCAAGAAAATTACAAAATACATGCCCCACATGGAAACCAACATATTAGAAAATTTATCATAATACATGCTCCTAAAAATTAAAAGCAAACTCAACTAAATGCAAATAATATAATTTCTAAACCAACGAAACAAGAAAATGAGAAAAAAGGAAAAAAAAAGCAACTTTCTGAACTTTTTGACCAAAATGCAGAATTCCTTGACTTTCAAATCCTCTTATTCATTGCTAATAATTTTTTGTACCAACATAAATTGTCTCTGCATTTATTTGTTTATTCAGTTATTGAGCATCTGAATGCAAATACAAAAAAATTACAGTACAAGGCTTCTAATTATGGGAGCAAAAAGTTAAATTATCGAAAGCACATACTATAAAATACTATCTATAACAGTGATTCTCATGATAATGTAAAATATTGCATCAGGTATAAAATGGAAATACCTCTGAATCATCCACTTGAAATAAAAGTCAGTTGTCATCATCACCAGAATAACTGTAATCACTATCCTGCTCATATATCTCATATTCTTCCTCACTAATGTCAACATTTTGTACTTTATCGCCATCAACAGGGGTGGATGAAAAACTACCAAGAAGCTCTTGCAAATATGTTCTTGAGTTGCTCTCCAAATCAAGATCTAAATAATGATATAGGAAATTTGACAGCCAGGAATGCACATAGGGAAACACTTGAAAGTATGGAAACAGCATGAACATAACTTAAGACTCAAATTTAAGGCTTACACAATAGGCTAGAAGATTCAAATCTTTATTTAAAAGGGGAAACTCACACTTAAATCTGTCAATAATGACAAAAATGCAAATTCTTGGAACTCATACAACAAATTGATAACTAATGACTGATAGACTATTGTTGACTGATTTATATATATATATATATATATATATATATATATATATATATACACACGTTTGTGAGATTGGCCTAAGGGCTTAATGCTCATTTGATTACTGCAGAGACATGTGATTTAAAAGAAATGCACATGACTAATAATAGTAAGGATACATGATCGTGATTGCAATGAGATTTCATCATCCTCACCAACCTACAAAGACAGCATAATGAAAGGATACAGAATACAGGACAAAATGTCAGTAAAAATCCAACACTTGATTTCTCAAGGGGAAAAATGAAAAAAAAATGTTAGTGCAAAATGCAGAAATTTGATTACCAGATCCAGTGCTTCATCTATATCTGATTCCTCTTCACCATCATCAGCTTCCATTCTATCTTCCTCCTCATCAACCTCTATTCCGTCTTCATCATCATCAACTTCAGCTTTTTCTTCATCTCTATTGCCTATACTCGGCATGGTAAAATTTAATTAGTAATCTCACATTTAACTGAAAGTACAAATAGGATACTTACAGAAGAAAATCACAAGAAATAGAAGGGACTTCCACACTAACAACTCCAACCATTTCATGAGTAACAAGTAAGAAGTAACACATGCACACATGCAGAGACAAGCTCAGTAAAATTTCAGTCAGTCAAATAAATAGGTAATAATAAAAGTGGCTAATAGAAAATCATCAATAAATCTAAGTAAGGAAGAATGTTATGCATGAAGAAGTGATCTATATATTACATTGAATTAAGGACATTTTAGGACAATCTTGAATATAAGGAAAAGAAAATTTTCACAATGTTTGCAACTGTTTGACAATAATATCTAGAGTAGGGTAGGACAATGAATCAGTAACACACTTCTTGAAAATATAAATAAGATAGAAAAGCATAGAAATTCAAACCTTTATTGACTTGATGTTGTTCCTCTTGATTGGGCTTTAACATATCTTTATAAATGCACATCCTCTTTAGCTTTTCAAAACTTTCACAAGCATTTTTTAGTAACTTCTGTGCACCCATTCCAGGATACACTGACAGAAACTTCAACTCCACACGTTTTCTTATAACAGCAATCACATTACGTGAGAACCATCCTGTTTGCAGCTGCAAAAATAGTATCATAAAAATAAGAGCTTTAAACATGATGTTACGCAGATTGCAAATGCTCATTTTACACAAAATTAGACTGCAAACAGTTTTCTGTTTCTTTTAGAAAATTATTACATAGCACCAAGTAGATTTTATAACATTTTGTGAATTTGTCTTCCAACTGAGGTATAAAACCAATAATATTCATAACAATTTACCCTATTATTTAAAATCAAACAGCTACATTGATGGAAAGCACTATTGATAATTATTGGCTACCATATTTTACAAGTTAATGAGTTGAAGCAGTGGTTTTACATGGCTAATTTTTCTTTTGTCAACACTCCATCCGTTCCTCAACCTCAATTAATTAAATCACTTAGATTTCATCCAAGAAAAGACAGCCTCAACATTTTGTTTGGCCAGCAAAATGGATGATCAGCCCCCTTATTTCATACTCCGTTATCTATTGCTCCACTTTAAGTGCTCGTGATCTTTTACCAATCATTCATCTCTGATAAAGTGAATAGTGAGTTCCTTCGCTAGAACACACACAAAATAGAGAGAGAGCAAGAGTGAGAGAGTATGCAGGGCTATACTGCCAGTAATCTGATGACTTTTGAGGAAACACATTAATTAGCTAAAATACTATCAAGTCCACACAGTTCTATTGAAATTATCAATCATTTTGGTTATTGGATGGTTGTACTACAAATATTTATTCTAGAGCGAATAAGCACTTCGCTAATGGCTATGTGAACAAACCAAAAGTAAACAGCAAAATTATTTCAAAAACCTCCCAAAATTAAAAGATCACTAATAACGAAGAATTAAAGAAAATAGGAACATCTGTGAATTCATTAGAAACTAATGCCAACACTGAAGTCACAAAGTGAATTCTAAGCCATAGTATATCACTTTCCTCCCAAATTTTGTCCTCAAAAATTCACTCGCTCCCCTTCCTACCAAATAACCCAAGCAACAGCCATGATTATAATCAACTATAAAAAAGAAGCTTTAATCCCTCCATAAAAGCAACATATTCTTCTGTATGTCAGAACTTTACAGTTTAACGATCTAAAATTAAAATGAAGAACATTTTGCTCAATTTAACTTATTATGCAAGGAGGAACTTGAGCTCTCAGTAATTAAACAGGATATGACCACCCAATTTTGACAACAAAGTTTTCTCTGGATGTCTGCGATACTTGAGTTCTTCATGCTTTAAATAACTTAATTATGATAAGCTTGACCAGATTTACTTTTGCTTCACTACAGCACCATCAGATTCAGGTATCATTTAACTATTTTTGGAGTACAAGGCTCATGAGATATTTCTCTTTACAAAGCCCTACAGCTAGTTGGTATCAGCTAAACATATCCCTTTCACCATATGGGCAACTACAGCACCACATCCTAGAGATTATAATCTTCATGGCATGGAAAATAATGATGAGTAGCTACAGAAATTGTGTGAAACCCAAGCAAGCAGGAAGTACGAATAGTAAGCATCCGCATGATTGAAAACTAGAAGCAGTCTCTCAAAATCAACGAAAGAATGTGGGAGGTCTTGATGAGAAATATATAAATAAACACAAAAGCAATAAACAACACAGAAAAAAGGGAAAAATAATCATGAGAACTGAAGGAAAATAATTGGCAAAAATTTTTTTACAGAACTACAAATATACAGATGGCAAAGTAAAACTCACAGAGCAAGTTGTTCGTTTTATAGGCTTTCTTATCTCTTGTTGAATATAGTCATCAACAAGTTCAAAGAGCTGAAGTGATGTACTGCATTTGGTAGGAAACACTTGGAATGCACATAAATCGTTCCATCTATGCTTCCATCTGCATGAAAAGAGAACATTGAGACCCTAGACACCATCAAAATTCCATGAAAGAGAGTCATTTCATATGGTGTTATCTCTTGTGTATCATGTAGGCCCAAATATTCATAAATCTTTACCGTCCAAATTGATGATGCCAAGCAAGCTATTCAATTGTTTCCTTAATCTCATAACTAGGTCCACATAATTATAAATGTAATGAACTTTACACCCATCATTCCATAACTAAAGTCAAAATTCTTCAGTTTAAAAACCAACATATCACAGTAAAACCTTTAATAAAAAAAGGAAGAGGACTTGAGATCCACAGAAATTTAACTGTTTAAATAATCAACCCATCATGCCAACATGCTACAGTACCAAAAGGAATCTGCTTTCTCAAGTTCAAGCTAGCTAGTTAATTAATTCTCCACGGGGTTCTACAGAAGTCCTAGGATACTGGGAAGGTCAACTTCGCATCATGCAGCCCACTATCACCTTCAAAAGATAACAACAACCAATTCCTAAGTGTCATAATGCACAAGGTTAATTGGAAAAACTAAACTATTTATCTCTGATACTGATATTCTGATTGGACTGCATCAGACAACTATTAAATTTCAGTCGTTTTAAAGAGAGATGAAAAATGTTCAGAAGGAACTTACTCAGTAGCCACGTTAGACTCACAATAACTCCGTAGCTGTGGTTTTACTCGAAAATCAATTCTTTGATATCTGGCAAAGAAAATTACTTTTTAGATCTTGAAAATAGAGGTTCAAAATGAATTGAAAAACAAAAAAAATCAATTACAAAATAAAGTTTGACAAAGGAATTAGTCTGTCATTTTCTGTACCCTCCACAGTTACATGTATACAAGCTGTTCAATATTTACCAGCACCAATTCATACTCCACATGCATTACTTTTCTTATATTATTGTTTTCAAATTTCAAAAAGGATTACAAAACAATTTACTGGTATTATCTCATTCATGGAGCCATTTATATCATATCTAATATATATTCGGTTGTGCTAACATGAAGAAGTTAAAAATGGCAAGTACTAAATGTGATTACCATATAAGGTAAATATTTTGATTAATTAATAGCTTTTGAATTCTTTGGATCGTGATCATAGTTAAGACTTACCATTTTTATCTCTGAACATGTGCCCTTAGAACACAGGTTAACAGAACCAACAGAAATTGTGCCCAGCTACTTCTTTACAACTTATCTCGTTTATTAAACAGTCTCCATTCTATGCCTTTTCATGGATCATTCAGAGAAACAAGTATGCAAGTTGTTAGAACAAACCTACATTTCACTATTGAGTGAAACAAACATTCAATTCCAATGTGAAAATAGATAATGGGAAGTCTAATTTCAATAACATAAATGAAATAATCCATCATGCTTCAAGTTCTACTGTTAATGCAAACACTTTAAAACCATACAGCAAGGGTACTCTAATTCAGGTCTAACATCATTACTTGACTGCTTCAATATCAACAATATGGAAACAAAAACACATCCACTAAAATATTTTAGCTGGGACACTCAGTTTGTTTCCAATAGGCAAGTGAATACTCAAAACCATCTTCACGAACAAGTGGATCAATAAGTGAATAGAAAAAGAATTCTAAGAAAAGATTTGGGCAGAAATCTCACATGCGAGATTCTGGATCTTTGCGAGGGTCATACCCTTTTTTGATCCAGAACCTGAGAAATGGTCCATTCGAAAAGTAGTATGTAATTCCAAGAAGAAGCCTGTAAAAATAGACAAATGTAGAATACAAAAATTAAAAAAATGTCACAAATTTATTATGTCAAGCAACCTCAGTTAATGCAAAAATAAATTACTAAAAGAGGGCGAGCTTCTGCGCTGAAAACCTTTTGAGCATTATACTATTGAATTTTAGACCATCATCAAGCATGCGATCCATGATAGAACTTTTAGGCCATATAGGCCGCTCATCAAAGAGCTTAGATACAGCCATCTGCCACTTCCACTGCTCTGAATCTCGGGATATGAATTCCTCCCAATTTACTTTACCAGGAATCTGTAAGTCTGTTAAGTACAACGTAAAAAAAGGAAAAATGTGCAAATTTATGATGAATCTTTCAATTCTCATGTATGCCATAAAAGATGAGACATATATTTACAGCAATACAAACAAGAACTCTCATAAATAAAGCAAAAATCCTCCAAATTAATAGGTAAAGGAAGGCTAGATAGGTTACTAAGTCATCTAGATGTTTTCTTCTAAATAAACTCCTGACAAAAACAAAGATTGGTGTTTAAGATGGTATATAATCATATGGACTGAAATAGGTACATGTGACTACTGAGAAACAAAATTCAAATAATTTTCACATCTTCATTGCTGGGGTAATTAAAACTTGCAGAAAATTTATTTGCATCGCAAGGTTGATTGCCATGTATTTAACCCATCATATTCTGACTAAATTGTGTACGAAAAAGTCCATTTGCATCAATTAATGCCATGCTATGCACTTTTACAAACATCTACACTAATGTTTTGCACAAGTGTTCATCAAAACATCAATCAATGTGTTGATTGATAGCAATCATGCTAGAACAACCAGCCAAAAGATGCAGCACTTTTACAGTAAGTTTAAAGGTACATTGGTCATATTCCCTCAACTTTCATTTACCTAATCTTCAAAGATGCTAGCCAAATTTCACAAGAAAAGGGGCCATATAAGTGTTAGCATATTTTCTTAAAAAGTATTCACTCCTGCACTCCCACTCATCACCAATTAGCAATTTGATTAACTTTGAACATTTGATGTTGCATGGTCTTTAATATTTACCCATTAGAGCACGCAATAGTAGCTATCATAAAAGAGAAGACATCTAAAATTAAAAATTCTTCCCACAAACCTAGTGAAAAGTATCATTGTATACAAGATCTAGTAGCATACACAGACACACATACACGTATAGATAATAGGGAGAGAGATGGATAGACTCAGATAGATGAAAGGCACAACACTAGGGGAAGAGAGATCAACGGTGTGAGGAGCACAAACAAAATAAAGGATATCTTGGACGTTAAAGTCAATTGCAAGACCTGACTCTACATCTGTCTGCATAGAAAAGCAACAAGAGTCCTGTCAGTTTTTGAAGCAAGATGAATTGCATTCATAGATGAGGTTTCACAGAATGAAAACTGGGACTTAACAGAAGCCTAATGAATTATGATATAACTAGCTTTAAATGCTCCATCATCCCATGGACCAGTTTGATAAACATTTGTCTTTCCATAAAATTTCTAACCTTTTTCCACAGAATCAACTATAGAGAGAGCTGAATCCATTCCCGAAAACCATATACATTTAGTAATCATTAGCCTCCAAGAAGCATGCCATTACACCAAAGAGAAAAAAAGCTAAAAGATTAACAATCAAATTACACAAAAATTTCAAGATACCCATATTGCCAATTTAAGAACTGCACCCCAGATTACAAATTTCATGAGAATTGTTGGCCAAGATTTGTTGATGATTGATCAGGAACCACTTATGAGGAACTTCTAACCATTTGCCCATATTGCCAGTCAGGATTACAACATGAAGATAGCAGAGGTTTTGAACTCCGTTTGCAAGTCAAATTAAGTTTGGTAAAAAGGAAAGGGTTTCTCTTCCCTTTTCTTTTGGAAAATGAACAAAAATCTACTGAAATAGCAGAAACAGTACAAAGTAATCGAAGTTGGACTGGTAGTTTATTACATAATCACAAAAATTTTAGAGTAAGTTGTGAAAGATAATCATTTACAAGACCAACCACTGAAACTTATTATCCTATTGAATTATGGCTAAATATCAAAGAGTTTTATCCTATACATATACATATATGCACTAGTAATAGAAAAATCAATTAAATACCAAGTGCAGAAGTTTTAGCACCAACTTACAGAATGGGAAAAAAAAATTTCAAAAATTAAAAGAGCTAAAAGAGTAACTTTATCTCAGAAGTCATTACCTCAGAAGTCTTTATTGCAACTCCAGCTTCTTTCTTCGCTGAGCTTGGAATGGCTGATGGTCTTAACCTGAAAAATGGTAAGATTGAACAGAGCCGGTTTGAAAAACACACACGCACACAGAGAACTCAAAGTTCTTCAGTGATCTAGCTTCAAATATTTGTAGATCAAATACATATGCAGAAAAAAGGAAGATGATTTTGTTCCATACAAGTTGTGAGATTAGTTAAAGTAGTGCATCAATTTATTGAGAGTTGTACACATAAAATCTTCATGAAGAACTTTTATTAAAATCCATATAGAAAAATATCTAGTATATCCAAATAAAAACCAAAAGCCCCTTACACTAAATTCTCTGGCACATCCTTCGGAGCAAAAAGTGGGGGCAATATCATCATCACATCATCCTCATCTAGATCAATGTGACCACCCTTTTCTGAAAATTAAATAAAATCATTATTGGTATGGTAAACAAACCAAATATGCTATTTAAATTTCAGTTCCAAAGACATAGAAAACTAAATAAAAAGACTTCACAAAGCGTGGCTCCTCCATTTCTGTCCAATTTCTCTTTTTCCTCCTGAGCAACATCAGCATGAACAGCAACAACATGCTGGTAGTCAGCCATTCCTTCACATATTTTTTGAAACAAGGAAAGATCAACTTATTAGCAAAGAAAATTCATGAAAAATGTCAATGAGATCCAACATGTAACTATATAAAAAAATTGAATTCTGACCATCAAAGTAAAAAGCCTCAGAGACCTGAGCAACAATATCAGCAAAAAGATTTACACGGTCTTCTTTTGATGTCTGTACATCAACTTCTTGACGAGCAACAACTGAATCACTTGCAAGCTGATGTGCTGCCGGGCCATTTACCAAATTAGTTGCATCAGGTGATGGGTGCTTCAATATCGTTTTTGAAAGTTCAGAGCTTATGCCATCACCAGGCTTCTTCTTATATATTTTTAACAAGAAGTTGTTACAGGGACGAAGTTCTCCAAGTGCAGGGTGTGAAAATGGGTCTTCCGGACGGAAACGAAGCTCCAACTTATTAGAATTCAAACTGCGGGCCTGAAGGAAAAGATAGATAACAATTAGCTGCACTTTTATGTGAGAATTTACATAAGAATTTACTTGAGGCACAGAAGCCAGAACATAGCCACCTCCGAAAGGATTCAAATTGCAAAAATAGAGGCTAAATTATAGATTAAATATCTTCAAGGGCCTTTTTTTATACATTTAAAGTTTCATTCTAAAAAATACACAAACCACACATTTATACATATTATTATAAAAAGTAAAAACATACACCAACGGTCATACAAACTTCTTTATTTATCAAACTGTATATTTTCTTTAAAAAAAATCCTTTACTGACTCTTTAGACACATTTCTTATGATTCCCGTATGCTTTGATAAAGCAACACACAGGGCTCGACCATGTCTACAAGGCTTTTGATTAAATGCAGTATAAATATAAATATATGCGATAACCAACCATCAAACAAAAAATCTATTCTCGTGGAGAAAACTGTATATAAAGTTCATGCAATTACAAATAGAATGATTTCTTCTCTGCAGTAGATGACAACTATTTCATCAAGTAAACAACAGAGAGTACCCATACAACTTAAACACCAACAAAAACTAAGAATCATAATTCCAACTATTATTTCACGGAAAATCTACCAAACCCAGATGGCTGCAAGAGTTATGCACAAAAAAATTGTCCTTTAGGACTAGTAATTATAAAAAATAAAAATCCCAAAGAAGAAAGAAATAAAGTGAGAAAATATTGGAAAGAGTTACGAGTATAGTTTGTTTAAACCTTGAGAAGTGACTCAGTTCCGCCAAGAGTCTGAATTGCACGAGACGTTGAAGAAGGATAACCCGGATAATGAACTGCAAAAACCTCACTGCTCGGCAAGTTCCCGGAAACTTTACCATCTTTGATCAATCCCATTTTATATTGCAAGCTACAATTTCAACCAAATAAATAGGAAGACCAATAGTAAGACACTTACAGCACCCAAGACCGAAGTATGAGGTTTCCACGTTATTTTAGCAGTAGCAACCAAAGTGAATTTTCCTCTTGCTCACGATGCGACACACAATTTTTTTCTTAACACGGTGCCTTACAACCGAGCCCCACGGAGGGACTAATATCAGGTTCGGTAGCTGTGATTGAGTCCCGCGGTACATTTGATTGTGCTACAAGGGCATCGCTCCAAGGCCGAAAGGTTTTGCGGGTGGTACGGAACCAGGCTTGCCAGAAC